>BSBK01006255.1:580000-875000 GCA_027943335.1 Chamaecyparis obtusa | reverse complement strand
AATGACCCCTCCAGGCCTTATATAGCTTTTGACCTAATTTTCAAAAGTACTTCATTTTGCATGAAAATTGCACCCTTGGCTAAATCGACTACTCTGAATCCATTTTTGGGATCAAAATTGAAATCTAACATCTCTAGATAGCTCAAAATTGCATTTTAAATTCTGGGACCCTTTGGGATCGGGTGCTTGTGCAATTAGCCTTCTGGCATCATCTTCCGGCCAGACCCTCATCTTTGCATCATGTTCTCAAGATCTTTGCTCTTTTCATCAAAGTCAACTCTAGTCAACCATGGTCAAAATTGGTCAATAAGACCTCTGCTTTGCTCTGATTTTCTTCTGCAGCTTCTCAAATCTAATCTAATTGCTTCTGCTTTGCAACCTCTTACTGTCAATCATCCCTCTTATGTCATCTTTCAATTTCACTCCCGAGGGGGCAGGATGATTGCATCATTTGAATCTTGTCAAATCAATTCTTGAATCAATATGATCTAAATCATTAGTTCTCATTGCTAGGGGCATCTCGATGCCTCACAAATTACTATCTAGTCATCTATCTTTTAGGTATCTGAGCAATCTAACTCGAATCCTCAGGAATCAAGCTTCATTCTGGAGATGATTCTCAAAATCTTTTAGGTATTGAGGCAATCTAACCCTGATTCCTAGGAGTCAAGCTTCATTCTAGAGATGGCTCTTGAAATCTCTTTTGGACCATTATCTGGGCAATCTAACTCTGGCCTCGGAGGGCTAAGCTTTGTATTGGGGCAATCTAACCTTGATTCTGGAGACAGTCCTAAGTCTGCATCTAAATCTCATTTTGGGCATTGGGGAAACCTAACCCTAATTCTCATCTTATCTCAAGACCATTGTCTTCACAATCTAACTTGGACTTCAGAAAATTCATGCTTTGTTCGGTGTCTTGGCAACCTAACCTAGACTCCCAAATTTCTTGTCATCTGTCACTTCAGACTATTCTTTGAATCAATGCGTTGTTCGCACATCAATTCAAAGAGGAGAAAATGTAATACCCTAAAATTGGCACCTATTAAATTCAATCAATTTCGGTGCATTATCTTCAATTTTACATCTTCAAAGTCTTAGTTCCCTAGGCAATTTTCTCTCTCCTACCTGACTTAATTTGACTTGATGTCAATTGCAAAGACCATAAATTGCATTAATCAAATATCAAAATTAATTCCTAAAGTCCTTGACTTTAATTAGCTAAATTACCCCTATGATAATTAATTTAATCCTAAGTCCTAAGTGCTTAGAATTAAATTAAATCCACCCCATTTGGCTAATTACCCATAAAAGGAATTAATAAATATTTAGTTAATTGAATGGACACCTCTTTATTTGAATTTAACAATTTGAATTACTCAAAAGGTCACCTCCCACATGTGGCAAATTCCATTCTTTTAATTAAATAAATCATGCTTTTTTGTCTCGAATTGGGAATGAAGAGTCAGGAGTTTCAAATCAAGAAAATCTTCATTCCTCTTCTGGCTTTTCTGTTTCATGGACCTCTTTTTCTCATTCAAAAGAGGCAACTTTGAGAGCAACTAAATTATAGCAATTTTTTGAGTGAATTTGATATTTTCAAGCTTTATTGCATATTAGCTTAATTTCTTCATTATTAGTTTAATATTGCATCTCATACTAGTGTTAACTTGCTTAATTGTTCATAGCATAAGCATCATCTTTATTTCAAGTTCTTAAAAACAAATAAAAATCTGCATTTCATATCTCTTTCAAAAGCATTTCTAGATTAATTGCTCTCATCTTAGTTTAATTTCAGTTTTGATTTCTCATCTTAGCTTTGAAAATCCTTTGTTGTGGGATTGGTCTATGGTTGTTGGCTCTCGTTCTGAGAGTAATTAAACACCCCACCTACATAGGAGGAAATAGGTAACTTCACCATGGATTTTGAATTGAGTAATCAATACTCTCTTTCGTAATTCGATTGTGTGAGTAATGACTATGTTGTGTTTGTGCTTGATTTAGAGGTCCACATTCAAACACACACACATTTTAGCAAAGTGAAGTTTAGCAAAGAATTTTTTTTTAGAATACCTATAATCATTTGCTTTCTTTTGACCAATGGTCTTAAGCAAGTTATGCCAGGTGGAGAGATTCTGGTTCCACATCTCAATATGAGAAAGAGAGGGGAGACTTTTATGGTTAATAATTCTAATAAGTTGAATGGTAGAAAGAACATCTTCATCATGTAGGAGAGAGTTGTTGAGGATGAATCTTGGATTAGAAACCTTCTGATTAGTGGAAAAATCATTAAATCTAATACAAACAGAAATGGGGTGATGGTCAGAAAGAAAAGTGGGTGTAACCGCGACCATATCCCCAAGGTCATCAGGGAGGGAGGAAAAGGAGTTTTTATTAGCATAAAATCTATCAATTCTGGCATAAATCTTAGAAGGACTTTGTTGAAAGTTGCACTAGGTCTGCCATAAGCCCTTGTGATCATTAAAATTAGTAGTAAGTGGGTCAAAAAGGAGCTTAGAACATTTCATATTGTTCCAATGCAATTTTTCAAGATCCTTCCAAACGAAGGGGAGACCCCCAACTTTGTCTTCCTAATATTCTATCATATTAAAGTCACCCCCAAAGATCCAAGGGATATTGGGGAGGGAAGAGAGCCAGTCCCAAAGGTTCACCCTCTCTTTGTAATCATTGGAGGCATAAATGGAGCAGAGATAAAAGGATAGGCAGTTACAGGAAAATGTTTCCTACACAACTCTATTGCATGGGCACACACCTTTTTCTATAATGTAGTGATGTAGGAGCATCCTGGGTGTAAGAGAAATCTTGCATCACCCAAAAATATTTCTATTTTTGTATTCAATAAGGGCTATTTTGTGCAGAGCTACTATTTATGGAAACTTGCTATTTTTGTAAGTTGGTCATATGATCTCAGAATGTTTTGACTTTACATGTGGAGGTTCATCTCAGTCATATCAGTTCGCCAGTAAATTTTCATGGCTAGATCAAGTCTAATTTTGAAGATATTGAAGATTTTCGGTATTGGCAGCAGGGTACAAAAACTTTGAACTCAGTTTTAAAGACTTTAGAGGCCCTAGATGAGGTCAAATATTTGGGTCACAGGAAATTGCACTAGTCAAGCCTGTAGAGCACTTCGTGGCCTTTCCAAAATGGGGTTATAATATTCAATCGGGTCAATTGGTGATGACTTATGGTCTCCGAAAGTCGGGTCACCTGAAAATGGCAAAAAATATTTTTCCTTCAAAATTTCTATTTGAGTTTCAATAGTTATTTTGAGCCAACTTTGATGTAATAAATTGAAAAATAAAATAATTCTAAGTTTGGTCAGCCCTAAGGGCTAAATCTCTAGAACCTTCTCGGGTGGTGGAAAATGCCTATATAAAGAAGGCCCATAGTGTTGTCTAGCAAAGTTCTGGGATAGATCTGGGTATTGATTCGAGGCTTTTTCCTGCAGAATATTGTAAGGGAATGCCCATGTGGCTTTGCATATTGTAATTCTAAAAGTTTGTAATTCCACATTTGTGGAGATAATAAGAAGCCAATTTTTTGTTCTTGCATATTTTTGTTGTTTTTCTGCTTATGTTATGTGTTTGTGGTATTAAGGGACACTTGGGGTAATTTGAGAAGTGACCCCATCACGTCTCAGGTGTGTAGAGGAAAACCAAGATAGTTAGCCTCCTCCTTTGTCAGCCATGATGAATCTTCAATAGGTCATCATTTTCACTTGACTAGATATTCTTCATATGTCCTATTCCTTGTGCTTCTACCAACATGACTATCCAATATATCCTCAATCTCTTTGGTATCTAGACTAGTTGCTAAAATACTCCACTGTACTATTGTGATCTCATCTTCAACACCTCCCTCATGATACTCTGTCAGATCTAAAATGTTAAACACTGGTGAAATATTCAGCTCAGTAGGCAATTCTACTTCATATGCATTTCCTGAATCATGCTTTTTCATTATTTTACATGGCCCAAACTTCTTCATTTTCAATTTGTTATATGTACCAACTAGAAATCGCTCCTTTCATAAATGAACCATGACTTCATCTCAAACCTAAAATTCCTTATGCCTCCTTTTCACATTTGCCTTAGCCTTATACTGTGCATTCATCTTGGTAATATGCTTCCTCACCTCCTCATGGATGTTCCTTAAGTGTTCTACAAAATCTAGATGTTCCTCACCTCCTCAGCTTCAGCACTGCTTATTTCTCCTTTATCTATCTTTCTCAACTCAGATGCATTTCTGGGACTACTCCCATATACAATCTGGAATGGTGATTTACTAGTGCTCCTATTGATATAATTATTATATGAAAGTTCTGCCTGTGGTAAAATCAAATCCCATCCTGTTGGCTTATCTCCAACCAAACATTTCAGAAAATTTTCCAAAATCCTATTCACCACCTCTGTTTGTCCATCAGTCTGTGGATGATGTGATGAACTAAACTTCAAATCTATCTTCAACTTCTTCCATAATGTACGCCATAAATATCCAATGAACTTAGTGTCCCTATCTAAAACTATATTCTTTGGCAAACCATGCAGTCTCACCACTTCTTTGAAAAATAATTCCACTACATGAACATCATCATTAGTCTTCTTACAGGGAATAAAATGTGCCATCTTTGAAAATCTGTCAACTACCACAAAAATTGAATCATGTCCCCATTGTGTCCTTGGTAAACCAAGAACAAAGTCCATACTGATATCCTCCCAAGGATTCTCTAGTATAGGTAATGGTTGATATAGCCCTGTATTCTGCTTCACTCCTTTCACCATCTGACATACTCTGCAACTCTGTACAAACTTCTTGACATTTGGCTACAACTGTGGCCAATAATAATTCTCACAAACCAATGCAAGGGTTTTATCATGACCAAAATATCTAGCCAATCCTCCGCTATGCTTCTTCTTGATGAGATTCTCCCTCATAGAACTTCTTGAAATGCACAACTGACTCCCTCTGAATAGCATATCATCCTGAATGATGAAATCCAGCCACTTTGCCTTGTCTAGAGTAACAGGTTCTTTACAAGCTTTCTAAGCTTTGCCAAAATCAGGATCCTTTGGATACAAATTCTTGAGTTCCTTGAACCCAACCACCTCAATCTGCATCTCTTTTAGCAATAGTTTCCTTCTGCTAAGAGCATCTGCATCCTTGTTAGACTTTCCACTCCTGTGTTTCAAAAAAAATGTATAACTCTGAAAAAACTCAACCCATTTCAAATATATTTGGTTCAAATTTCCTTGACTATTCAAATATTGCAAAACTTGATGATCAGTATACAAAAAAAACTCCTTAGGAACAAGATAGTGTCTCCACTTCTTCAATGCCTGAACTATAGCATAAAATTCCTGATCATAAATGAAATATTTTCTCTTGGCATCATTTAACTTCTCACTAAAATATGCAATAGGTTTACCTTCTTGGCTCATAACAGCTCCTATTGCAGTACCACTAGCATCACAATCTACTTGAAACACCTTATTAAAATTAGGAAGTGCTAAAATAGGTTGTTCTATAACCTTTTGTTTCAACAGTTTAAAACTCTTATCTACCCCATTAGTCCACTTGAACTCTTTTCTATCCCCTCTCATTGTTTCAGTCAAGGGTCCACAAATACTGCTAAAATTTCTGATAAACTTTCTATAAAAACTAGCCAAACCATGGAAAGATCTTACCTTAGTAGCACTCCTTGGAGTAGGCCATTCAAGAATAGCCTGTACTTTCTCTGGATCCATTTTTAGACCTTCTGCTGAAACTACAAATCCCAAATACACTAATTTCTTCTTCACAAAACTGCATTTCTTCAAGTTAATCAACAATTTCTCATCTCTTAGCTTCTCAAACACCATAGGAATATGCATCATATGTTCCCCCAATGTCTTGCTAAAGATCAAAATATCATCTAGGTAAAAAATGACAAACTTACCCAAAAATTCTTTCAGAACCTCATTCATGAGCTGCATGAAAGTGCACAGTGCATTGGTTAGCCCAAAAGGCATGACTAACCACTCATATAGTCCTTCCTTTGTCTTGAAGGCAGTCTTCCATTCATCTCCTTCTCTCATCTGAGTCTAGTGATATCCACTCTTTAGATCAATCTTTGAAAAATATATAGCTCCACTCAAGCAATCCATAATATCATCCATTCATGGAAATGGAAACCTATACTTGATTGTGATCTTGTTTATTACTCTAGAATTTGTACACATCCTCCATTCACCATTATTCTTTGGTGCTAATACTGCTAGTATAGCACATGGACTCAGGCTCTCCTGAATCAACCCCTTCTGCAATAACTCATGTACTTTTCTGTTCAACTCTTCATTTTCTACTGGTGTCATTCCATGTGCTACCTTGTTTGGTAAACTGGCTCCTAGAATCAAATCCATCTGATGACTAATCTTCCTTATTGGTGGTAATCCATTAGGTACATTATCAGATACAATATCTTGAAACTCATTCAACAAATCCGCAACCTCTATAGGTACATCCTCTACTTCCTCTTTACCAGCTTTTGGAATTAAAGCAAAACACACATGCTCATGCCTCATACCATCTAGGAATTTCCTTCCATCAACAAAAGTTATTCTTGCATTACCACATACCTTTTCTTCAGTCTCTTTCAGTGGCTTTAGCTTATGTCGCACTCCATCCTTTGTCAGGGAATAGGTATTCGCATGACCATCATGTACAGCACATGTGTCAAACTACCATAGCCTACCCAACATGTGGCATGCATCCATAGGTAGGATATCACATAGTACCTCATCATGGTACCCGCCAATCTTGAACTTTACTAGGCACTATTCACTGACCATGACCTTGTGGTCATCTTGCACCCAGGCAATCCGATACGGATGTGGGTGTTTCTATCTATTGAGCTTCAACTTTGTCACCATCTCTTCTAACACCAATTTGTCAGTGCTTCCACTATCAACAATCACATCACAACATTTACCCTCACACTTGCATCTAGTGCGAAACAAGCTCCTCCTTTGTTCAGGTTCATTCTCACCACTCAGTAGGACTCTTCTGTTAATCAATGTTTCTCCTCTTTCAACGTCTTCAGAATTTGAGGATCTGGCATCTTCATCTACATGTGCCACTGTGTCCTATCCTTCACTCTTCCTATCCATCATTCCTTGCAATTGAGGACATTCAAATGCCCTATGACCTTCTTCTCCATAGTGAAAGCATGTTCCACGAAAGCCTCCTCTTCCTAAACCTTGTCCTCTTCCTCTTCCTCTCTGATCTCTATTGTTCTGATCTTGGAAATGATTAGAATTGTTTCCTCTCTAATTTTGACTTCTACTGGCCTCATCCTTCTTCTTCAGATCTTCATTTTGGCCTCCATATGACTGTCCACTAGATCGTCCAATGTGACCCCTTCCATTTTGTCTGCTCTCGAAGTTCTTGTTCAACTTTTCCTCTACTTTTAGGGCAAACTGGTATGCCTCTTAGATATTGTTCATTCAAACTAGATTCAGCTCCTCCTGAATGCTCAGCCTGAACCCATTAAGGTAATGGGCAACTTTCTCCTTGTCAACTTCTGCATGGCCTATTCTGATGAGGATTTGGTAGAACTCCTCTATATACTCCTAAACAGATCTTCTTGCCTACTTCAAACTTTGTATCTTCTTCAGTAGGTCAAGCTCATAATCAATAGGAATGAACTGCCACTTCAATTTATCTGCCATTAGATCCCATCTTGTGATTTTATCTGTCCCTCTTCTATTTTTCTCCAATTGAATCTCTTGCCACCAGATCTTCGCATGACCTTTCAGTCTCGCCTTCGTGAATTAGACCCTATCAGGATCCTCAATATCTTCATACTCAAAATATTCTTCACATTCATTGATCTAGTTGATCAACTCCTCTAGGTTAAGATTTCCTGAAAATGTAGGAACCTCAATCTTAGGTCTTTTCTCGATCTTGGAAATGGCCTGAAAAAGTCTTTCTTCCTCCCAATTCATAATTCTGACTTCTCCTTCTTGATCTTCTTCTTCAACTTCATCCTTATCCTCACTTTCATCTCTGACATTAAGATTCATTCCTCTATGAATCTCTTCTTGTAATGCTCGTACTTGTCTCTGGAGTGCTCTAACCTCAGGTGTTACAACACCAGCTCTTTCGCCACATTCCCTTTGTGGAGGCATTTTCATGATGCACACTAAAACCCTAACCATGATTATGGTGCAAACTGCCTCACATTCGGTGATTTGTTTACACACTCAGGAACTCCTACTCTGATACCACTTGATGAAGGGTGCTCCCCTTAATACCAAAAACACATAACAGAAGTAGAGAAACAACAACAATATGTAAGAACAAAAAATTGGCTTCTTATTATCTCCACAAATGTGGAATTACAAACTTTTAGAATTACAATATGCAAAGCCACATGGGAATCCCCTTACAATATTCTATAGGACAAAGCCTACAATCAATACCCAGATCTATCCCAGAACTTCCCTAGACAACACTATGGGCCTTCTTTATATTGGCATTTTTCACCACCTGAGAAGGTTCCAAAAATTTAGCCTTTAGGGCCAACCAAACTTAGAATTATTTTATTTTTGAATTTATTACATAAAAGCCGGCTCAAAATAACTTTTGAAACTCGAACAAAATTTTTGAAAGAAAATTATTTTTCACCATTTCAGGTGACCTGACTTTCGGAGACCATAAGTCATCACCAGTTGACCCGATTGACTATTATAACCCCATTTTGGAAAGGCCACGAAGCACTCTACCAGCTTGACTCATGCAAGCACCCGTCACCCAAATTTTTGACCTCATCTGGGGCCTCTAAAGCCTTCAAAATTGAGTTCAAAGTTTTTGTACCCTGCTGCTAATACCGAAAATCTTCAATATCTTCAAAACTAGACTTGATCTAGCCATGAAACTTTACTGGCAGGCTGATATGACTGAGATGAACCTCCACATGTAAAGTCAAAACATTCTAAGATTGTATAACCAACTTACTAAAAATAGCAAGTTTCCATAAATAGCAGTTCTGCACAAGATAGCCCTTATTGAATATAAAAATAGAAATATTTTTGGGTGATGCAAGATTGCTCTTACACCTAGGATGCTCCTGCATCATGTAAGAAGGCCCACACCTCTTTTTCCTTTACTGTGATTGGAATGGAGCTTAATCGCATCCTTCCAAATAAAATTCAAATTGCTTTCGAGAACAAAATCAGTGGCTTTTAGCTCTTGCATCATAATGTATATGCTTAATAGAAT
Organism: Chamaecyparis obtusa; assembly: GCA_027943335.1. Taxonomy (NCBI): domain Eukaryota; kingdom Viridiplantae; phylum Streptophyta; class Pinopsida; order Cupressales; family Cupressaceae; genus Chamaecyparis; species Chamaecyparis obtusa. The sequence continues at coordinate 865,721 of BSBK01006255.1, read as the reverse complement.
CAAGAAAATGCTTAATAAAATGCTTCCTATCCGGGGATTCAAGACCCCTAATATTCCATGAAACATAATTCATGAGGAACTAGTTGAGAGGGGAGAACGCTTAGGGTCCATAGGCCCATCACTATCCAAATTAGTAGAAGAGGAGCAACTGTTCTTTCTACTAATGTTTTAATTTTTGGATCCTAGAGGTTGACCTCTTTTTTTTTACTAAGGAAAGGTAGACTTGTCATCAAATCCTTCATTATGAGAGTCAGATTATAGAAAAAATTCCATGTCTTCAATATTAGAAGGAGCGATTTTAGTGAAAGGTGGTGGGGAGATGAGGGATGTAGGGATGGCTGGCTAAGGCTTGGAGGAAGAGGTAGGTATAATTTTGAGAGTGCAATCATCCTCAATTTCTCTAAAGACTTTTGGGGGGAAGCTGTGAGTTAATTTTTTATCAATTTTATTACCAGTAGGTTTGATTCTCAGTGGACAAGAAGAGGATTTCGGAGCCAGCATAATGGCCAGCAAAGAAATCAAAGGAGAAGCCCTAGGCTCAGAGTTGAAGGGAGGGGGAACATTTTCCTTCACTTTTTTTTAACCATGGTTTGAAATCCATCAACATTGTCCAAAGGTGTAGGGAGAGGGTTAGCCTAAGAAGAAAATAGTGGTTGGGAGGATAAAATAACAGCTTGAGAGGCATCAGGAGTAACAAATCTTTCAGTTGAAGGGGAAGGAGGAGAAGGATGAGCTTGGGGAGAAGGGGTAGGTCCAGCGGAGGGAGAAGAAGGAGATGATTTAGGGGGAAACTTCCGTGAAAGAATAGGGCTGTCTTTTTTAAGATTCCCTTCATTTTTGCAAAGGAAAAAGGCATTGAGACCTTCCAAAACTTCAATAGGGCAAGAAAAGAACTCATCACCAAGATTAATTTCCAAGGTAGTAGGAATTTCCATACCCAGTTGAAGTGCAATCAAGGCTCTAGCATTCATGTGAGGCACCAATCTGGTAGTATCATCCATCCTTATGAGTTTCCCCAAAGGTTCAAGAAGATGAGGAATGAAACACAAAAGGAAGGGAGGAATATTTTTTACAATGATCTAGCGAGGGGCTGAAAACACAAGTATTTCCTCATGAATGGATTCTAGAGTCCAAGCCAGGGCATGGAAGGAAGAAGTACCTACTATCCAAAATTGTTCCTTAAGCACAACTTGTTGAGCTTTCAAACTATTAAAGAAAATAACAAATAAACTAATTTGAATCTGTCTGTGAAAAGAAATATGGTAACCTAATTTCAAATTCCATTAGTTATGAAACCAATCGTCAAGTAACTTGTGAGAGAATTTATCAACATCAACAGCAGTAAAAAAATAGCAGAGTCCTTTAATCTATTCTTTTCCTTAACGATTTCTTTGGCCATATCAGAATTAGGAGAAATGGAGAAGGGTTGCAGGACATCCCCAGAGACCTTACCGGGTCTAGCTGCTCCATAGTTGGTTTGAAACCTTGCCCTAGCACCAATGCTAAACATAGAGACGGCTTTGGAAAATGACTTCGGTCTGGAGGCTGTATGAGAAGGGTTAGGTTTAGGAGAAAGGTTAAGATCTGGCTCCAAGGGAGCCCTAGCAGGCTACAAGGCCATAGGTACGACCTCTGTCGAGGGGCAAGGCTCAAACATGAGAAATAAATGTAGAGTAAGGAAACAACACATCTGGCATAAGGAAGTAGTGCGACCTCCAGATGAGCCAAGTAAGAGAACGAACACCGGAAAATGGACAAATCAAGCTATGCTGTGAAATCGCCAAAAAAATGTAGAGCCCATCCTTTCCATAAACTTCAAAATATTTTTGATAATTATCAATATTATACTTATTAATAATATTATTATATAAATATATCTATTATAAAATCTTAATATTGTACATCATATATATTTCATTAATAACTATTCAATATATAAAAATAAATTATGATTATTATTTTATTTTAAAAATTTCTTTAAAAAATAATTTATAATTATAATGAATTATAATATAAAAATGGTTTTGAATACAACTTGGCATGTAGTATTAATGTAGTTCCAATCATAGTTTAAATAGTTTGTACTAACATTGTGGTGACATGAAGTTGTTTATCATGTGACACACACATTATTAATTTATATCAAGTATGGATCAAGTTATAAAAAAATAGTTGTATTGATCATCTTTTAAAATCTTAAATGAAATTTGTACTTTGTCCTATTTATTTAGGATTTGGGATTGAAATGTGATTTGGAATTTATTTAAATTAAAGATTAAAATATAATTAGAATGAGGTTGGTAATGTGGTTGTGCATAGTAATAAAGAGATTTATTAACTTTGTTCACTTAAATATACTATAATATATGACTTAAAATGTAATTTGAACGTTAATACATTAATTTATCAAATTAGCTCTTTACATAATCATTTTGGCATTAGTTATGTTCTATGGCGTATTAGTAATAAGTGAATAGTTTCAATGTAATATACTTATATTCCTATTCCTTATCGTAGTCTTTTAATTAAAGTGATTATTTGGTCTTGTGAGATAATTATTAGGGTATTAGATGGTTAACAAGATGAAGTGTGAATATGGTATTATTATAATTGATCCATGTTCTCATGTGCCATGTTGATATTGCAGTCTAGGTGATATAAAGGTTTGATGATGGGGTTCCCTTTTGTATTACGAGAGCCTGTAGTCTCTCTGACTGGATTATTATACATGCTATTGTTACTTGTTGATTTGATGCCCAAGTGTGTAATTGATGTCATAGGAGTGTTTTCTCTATTCTTGGATATTTTATAGTTGGATTCTACCAATTGAAGATGAATGTGCTATGATAATGATGATTGGCTCTAAACAGGATAGTAGTATGATTTATGAGGTATATAGTTATGGTTTATATTTTGGAATCTAGAGAGATTCCATGAGATTCTCTATATGAGGCTATTATGACTTAGATGTGATGTCCCTTATGTTATGATAATATATGTGGATCTTATTGATGATTTTGAGTTATGATCCAAGACTTTTCTTTGTTTCTTTGATTATGAAGATTTTACGAGAATGTAAAAAAACTCATATCTAGTGTTGGATTTTTGACAACAAAAATGGATATATTTTATAATATATATTACATATTATATAATATTTAAATAATATATATTATTTATATAATATATAACAATATAAAATATATATTATTTTTATAATATATAATATAGATAATGATATTTATTTTTTAATATTATATATTCATTGGTATCTCATAGTTGATAAGTATGTGACATCTGAAACATATCGAATGCCTATCTGATATTGAATTTTCTTAGATGTTTGCTTTGCCCACATGTGCTAACACCTAGGCCTACTAAAAAGCCAACAAGGATTTTTATGCTTTTTGGGTAGATAAAAAATATATTTTCTTCACATCACCACTTCCCCCCCCCCCCCCGCCCATGATCTTTCACATACCCCACTGCTCATGCGTCTGGAGAGAACCCATTAACTCATCCATAGTCAATGTGGAGAGGTTGTTTGCCTCTTCAATGACAATCATAATTTTATAAAATCTTGAGGTATACTTCTCAAGATTTTTTCCACAATTCTTTGCTCCTCTATGGTTTCACCATTCGTCCTTAGTTGAAACCTTAAAATCTTGTGTTAAAATTTGAAATGGACTCACTGTCCTTCATTTCAAGAGTCTCAAAACATCTTTAAAGCATCTAGAGCTTCACTAATCATACATACATACATACATACATACATACATACATACATACATATACATATATATATATATATATATATATATATATATATATATATATATATATATATATATATATATATATATATATATATATTACTAACCTTGCTCCCTCTCTATCTTGCTACACTTTCCTCTCTTCCTTATTAGAGTCAATTCCTTTGCATCCTTCTTTGTACTGTCCCTCTTTCTATGCTTTGGTTTGTGTGTAGCTCCTTCCCTTCTCTTCTTATATTGCTGATGAGAGGCTTTGTCTGCACTTTTTACTTTCCATTCTCACACTCTCTACTATTCCTGATGATGGATCACGGAGTGTGATCCGAAATGTCGATGAAAAAAAAGTCACACAATCGAATCCAGAAACATTGTATGCTTAATCAAACTTTATCAGTCTATTTATAGCTTGTTTGGAGTATTTTCCAAGCTTCTTTGGCATAGTTAGTTAGTTTTATTATGGGAAATATTTTCTTTGTCAAGGATTCTTCTATCAATCTCAATGCCTTGGCATCTTTCCTCCTTTTGTCTTTCAATTGAGTCTTTTGATTGTTTGAGAAGAAAGAAAATTGAGCTGGGTTAGTCACATCAACAAACTGATTGAATACAAACTCCCACAAATTATTCGCAACCATAATGGTCTTCATCTTATTTTCCCAAACACCATAGTTTTATCCATTAAAGGATAGTGTCTATTGTCATCTCTTTCCTTCATCTCTAGCCATCTTTCCTACACAAAAAAATTAACACCCATAAAAAAATGCCAAAACTCACAAGGATTTAGGGATAAATTGTTAGGAATGAATGTTGAATGTGTCCTATGGGGGATTATTCAGAGTCATTCTCTAATAGTTGTATGTTGCATTCATGAATATGTTTGTCATTGATGTCAACATATTGATTTAATAGAGATTAGCAGAGAAGCTGACAGTGTTTGAATTAGCGCACATAGAGAATTGTCGATCAAGCTATGCGGAGCTAAGGACTTGTTGTATATTGTGTCCTGAGATTATGGTTAAGAATGCATAAAAAATTCAATTATTCATGACAATTATGTGTAATTTAGTGGAAGCAGTATTTTGGTAATGTTCCTGAGAAGCGGCTTGTGGTAGTTGGATTATATCTTCTAACCGAGATAGAATCTAGTCATGAAAAGTGGTATAGATGTTGAAGACATTTTTGTGGTGACCTAGATGAGACAACATAGTCAAATCTCACACGTGTGAAGATTTATTTAGTTTAGAAGCTGACATTTTTATGTGATTAGGGAATATTATGTACAACATGTAATGATTTAAATTTTGTAATTGGTTAAGCCTAGCTGGAATATTATGTACAACATGTAATTATTTAACTCTATTATAATTTATTTGAGTGCGGTATAAAGAAATGATTTTTTTCCTTGATTGTAATGATGAGATAAAAGAATGAAGTAAGAGAGTTATACGATGTTGTAAGAGGATATGCAAATTGAGCAGATCTGGTACTGAGATCTAGTAAAGTAGTTGGTGCAGCTTTGGCACAGATAGAGGAGTGAAGATAAGTTACTAAGATCAATAATTATTGGCATTATTTTGTTCAGATAATATAGAGATCAGTTGGATAGTGTGTTCAGTGATCTTTCCCTTGAATATATTTGGACAGTGGGTCCTTTTGCCTTCTTTAACTCCTAACTGGGTTAGAATCTTTTAACAGGGATTCAAAGTGACCTAACAGGGACTAATATGTGATGAATTTATTTCATAAGGCTCCTAACAGAGTCCATCCTCTCATAATGAATTTTCATATTAGTACATCTTTTCTGGGCATCATTTCCACTAGATTTTACTCTCTACTCAAGAGGTAACCTAGTTAACATATCTTGTGTCATTGTGTATGTTTATCTTTCAACAGTTAGTATTTATATTGACTAAATGGTCAAAATCTGATAATGGTATTAAAAGTTATTTTTCTTAGATAATTGATTCACCCCCCCCCTCTCAGTTATCTTGGTGGACTTTACTTTCTAACAATAGGTATCAAAGTGGCAGGTCCTTGAAGGAAAATTTTAAAAACTTAATGAGATCCATGGCAAATCATTTCAGAAAGGAAAGTCTAAAGTTTGATGGATTTAACTATGACAACTTGAAAGAAAAGATGAAGATACCTTCGCTATGTTTAGGATTAGGATATTGGTTGATTACAAAGAATGATAAGACTATAATTGAAGAAGACAAAATTGAAGACTGCACTGATAAGGAGAGAGATCTATTCATGCGTAACATACCTTCCAGAGATGCACTTTTTGTTAGCTCTTACTGAGAATAAATACAATTAGGTAAAAAATATAAGGACATCTCTTGACATTTGGTTAGCTTTACAATCTACTTTTGAAGGTGATGTACATGTAAAGAGAATCATATTATAGAATTGGATATATTTATTTCAAGATGAAAAGATTATGAAAGATGAATCTGTTAGAAGTTATATTGGTAGGATGTCAGAGATTGTTGCATGTATCAAAGCTTGTGAAGGAAACACAATTGAGGATGAAGTTATATGGAAGATTTTAAAGAAACCGACCCTTGTGTTTAAGCAGATAGTGTAGATGATTGAATAAGTTATACCTTGTGCTAAAAAGTTTACTAGAGAAACTCTTCTCAAAAGATTAGAAGCAACAAAGATAGGCTTGAGACAATCTGGAAATTTACCTAGAATTGAAATAGCATTCAACGCACTTAGTGTTCACCCTACTTTTTCAAGAAGTACTAATTTAAGTGGAGATTATGCTAGTAGCAACAGATCTAAGACTGAAGAAGACAGAAAGATTGAGAAATGAATTCCCTTGCTTGTGAAAAGAGAACCGGAAGGTAAGAAAATCTTCAATGTTGGACTTGTCAAGAATATGGTCATTTCACATCTAAATGCCCTAAGAGAGTAAAGAAGTATAAGAAGAAATTTAAACCTAGAAGGTCTAGAGAATGTTATTATGCTAATGATGAAAAATTTGAGGCTAGCATTGAGAAAATCTTAAGTGAAAGTGATGACATAGGATTTGTCTAGAAATTAAAGAAAAAAAATCAAACTGAAGTTGGAGAAGAAAAAGATTTAGTTTCTTAAGTTAAAAAGAAAACTGATTGGATTATAGACAGTGGTTGTTCACATCATATGACTAGAGATATGAAGAAATTTATAAAGTTTAACAACTATGATGGAGGAATTGTTAGAGTTGGAAATAATGCACCTTGCTTGATAAAGGGAATATGATCTATTACACTTGATGGAACGACTAACACTGATGATGTTTAATTTGTCAATGGATTGAAACATAATATTCTAAGTGTTGGAAAGTTAGATGATACGGGATATCAAGTTTGGTATACTGAGAAGACTTGTGTGATCAAAGATAAGAATAGTAATATGATTGGAACCGAATCAAGAACTAGAGGACATGTATTTTAGTTGAATCCTACTGAGATTACATGTTTGATTTCTAAAATTGATGACAATTGGTTATGGCACAAAAGGTTCTATCACATATAATTTGATAACATTGTGAAAGTAAGCACAACATTTGTAGTAAGATATTTACCTAAGATTATGAAACCTACTAACATGATATGCAAAGAATGTGTTATGGCTAAGCAGAAGAGAAGTTCATTTCCCAGTAAGAAGCTCACTACAATAGTCAAATCAGAAATTGTTCATACAGATCTGAGCAGTCCTACAAGAACTAGAGGATTATATGGTGAAAGGTATTTTATGATTATGTTTGATGACTTTACTAGAATGATGTAGATATTATTTCTTAAAGAAAAAACTAAAGCATTTGACAAGTTTAGATTGATTAAGAACAAAGTTGAGAATGAATCTAGAATGAAGATTAAATGTTTGAGATTTGATAGAGGTGGATAATTTAATTCAAAGGAATTTAATATCTTTTGTGAAGAAAATGTCATTAAGAGATAGTTTTCAGCTCCTAGAACACTTGAACAAAATGGTATTGCAGAGAGAAGGAACAAATTAGTAATTGAGGTGACAAGAGCTATGTTGTTTGAGAATGATTTGGTGAAGACATCCTGGAGAGAAATAATAAATACAATAGTATATACAATGAACATAGTACAAATCAAAGTAGACACAGACAAGACACCTTATGAATTATGGTTTCAACATGCACCATCAGTTAAGTACTTTATAATTTTTGGAAGTGTTATATTAAGAGAGAAGATGGCATCAGAAAGTTTAACCCCAGAAGTGATGAAGGTATATCTATTGGTTATTCATTAAAAAACAAAGATTATAGATGTTATAATAAGATAACTAAGACTATTATTGAGAGAACAAATGTTAAAGTTGATGAGAAATTTAGAATTTAGGAAAGAATACTTGATTATGAATCAGATGCAAAAGTTTGTCCTATAATTGATCAAGAAAATGTTGAATTATTTTATGAAACTGACAGTGATTTGTAGAATGAGAACTATGTTGAGAAAATAAGAGAAGAACCGAGATCAGAATATAGAATTGAAGCAAGAATTGAGACAGTGATACCTAATAAGAATATGGTGAGGAATCATCCCGCTGATCAGATTATTTGAAGCATAGAAAAAGGAGTTATGACAAGACATAAGGTACAAGAAGAACTATGTTTAATTTCTCAAATTAAACCTAAAAATAATGATGAAGCTTGTAAAGATGAAAATTGGATTCAAGAAATGAAGGAAGAACTAGATCAAATTGAAAAGAATAAAACTTGGGAGTTGGTTGGGCTAGACCTAAAGATAAAACTGTTATAGGAACTAAATGGATTTTTAGAAATAAGATAAATGAACAAGGTGAAGTTGTAAGGAACAAAGCAAGATTGGTATGTAAACGATACTCATAGCAAGAAAGAATTGATTATGAAGAAACTTTTTCACTTGTTGAAAGAATTGAAGTGGTAAGAATGTTTTTGGCTTATGCAGCTTATAAGAAATTCAAAGTGTATCAGATGGATGTGAAGTCAACATTTTTTAATGGAGAATTGGAAGAAGAAGTCTAAATTGAGTAGCCTAAAGGTTTTCATTTGTCTCAAGAAGGAGAAATGCTATGTAAACTAAACAAAGCCTTATATGGACTAAAACAAGCACCTAGAACTTGGTATGCAAGATTGGACAAATATATGATAAAATTGCGATTTAATAAAGGTACTGCAAACAACAATTCATATTTGAAAGAGATTGAGAATGGTTTATTTATTGCAATTATCTTTATTGATGATATTATCTTTGGAGGTGAAGATGAAGATAGTAATAAATTCGCTAATGAAATGAAGATAGAATTTGAAATGACCATGATTGGTGAGATAAAATATTTTTTAGGATTATAAATAGCACAAAAAAGTGATGGTATTTTCTTATGTCAAGCAAAATATCTGAAAGACTTGTTGCAGAGATTTGGAATGGAAAATTTCAAACCGGTTGGTACACCTATGGTAACTGGTCATAAGTTATCTAGCACAAATGAAACTCCTGCAGTTGAACAAAAGAACTACAGATCGATGATTGGAGGTTTACAGTATTTAACTCATATAAGACTAGATATATCACATGCAATTGGAATTGTTGTAAGATTTCAAGTTGATCCTAAATAGTCACATTATGTAGAAGTGAAAATAATATTTAGATATTTGAAAGGCACAATTGACTATGGACTATGGTATGATAAATCAAATGACTTTACCCTATGTACATATACAGATGCAAATTGGGGAGGTGGTGTTGATGAAAAAAAAAGAGTACAAGTGGTGAAGCATTTTTTATTGGAGGGATATTGGTTTCTTGACTAAGCAAGAAACAAAATTGTATCTCACATAGAACAACAGAAGCATAATATGTAGAAGCAACAAACAATTTTAATTAGATAATATGGATGAAACAAGTGTTGAAGGATATTGGAATCAAGTTTAATGAGTCTATTATCATACACTGTGATAACACCAGTATAGTAAGTATGTCCAAGAACCCTGTGTTGCATTCTAAAATAAAGCATATAGAAATCAAGTATCATGTTGTAAGAGAGAAAGTTGCAGATATAAAAATTAGAGTTGAGTATATAAGTATAAAAGAGAAGATTGTAGATATATTTATAAAGCCTTTACCTAAATATACATTTGGAGTTATGGCGCAACCTAATTTTGAGTAGTGATGAAGAAAGTTGCATCAGTCTAGTGGTATATGAGCTATATCCATTCTGGACTATATGTTGATACTTCCTCTATGAGGGAGTATGTGTGTTTTTGAGTTGAGTCATGAAGGACTTGTGTGAAAGTATTTTTTTTGAAGTGTCTTTTGACATTCGAGTTTGTAGATTGACAGATTGATGTTTTCTTTGTCATCGATGTCAATGGGGGAGAAGGATAGTAGTACATAAAAAACACCTGATGATTAATTTGATTAGTGAAGAGGACTTGAACAAGTAAATTATTGAGGAGAAGGATAGTACCTAATGATTGATTTGATTGATGAAGATGATTTTGAAAAGTATTATAGTACAACAGTTTTGTAGTTTGGTAGTCATGAAACTTGGATGTTTTTTTTATCTATGTTTCCACCAATTCCAATGGGGGAGATTGTTAGGGATGAATGTTGAATATGTCCTATGGGGAAGTATTCAAAGTCATTCTTTAGCAGTTGTAGTTTTCATTCATGACTATCTTTTTCATTGATGTCAACACATTGATTTACTAGAGATTAGTAGAGAAGTAGACAATATTTGAATTAGCGCACATGGAGAATTGTAGATCAAGCTATGCAGAGCTGATGACTTATTGTATATTGTGTCATGAGATTATGGTTAAGAGAATGTATTGAAATTTAATTATTCATGGCAGTTATGTGTAATTTAGTGGAGGCAGTATTTTGGTAGTGTTCCTAAGAGTCAGCTTGTGGTAGCTGCATTATATCTCCTAACTGGGATAGAATCTGGACATGGAAAGTGATACATATGTTGAAGACATTTTTGTGGTGACCTAGATCTGACAGCATAGTTAGAGGTCACACATGTGAATATTTACTTAGTTTGGAAACTGACAGTTTTATGTGATTATGGAATATTATGTAACGTGCAATGATTTATATTTTGTAATTGGTTAAGCCTAGTTAGATGACTCTATTGTAATTTATTTGAGTGTGGTATAAAGGAAGGATTGTTTTCCTTGATTTAAATGATGACAGAAAATAATTAAGTAAGAAAGATATATGATGTTGTAAGAGGATATGTGAATTGAGAAGATTTGGTACTGAGATCTAGTAAAGCAGTTGGTGCAATTTTGACACAAATAGAGGAGTGAAAATAAGTTGCTGAGATCAATAATTATTGGTATTATTCTATTTGGATAATACAAAGATTAGGTGGACAGTGTGTTCAATGACCTTGCCCTTGAAGCTGTTTGGATAGTGAGTCCTTCTTCCTTCTTTAACTCCTAACCGGGTTAGAATTTTTTAACAGAGATTTAAAGTCTCTTAACAAGGACTAATATGTATTGAATGTATCTAATAAGGCTCCTAAAATATTCCATCCTCTCACAAGGAATTTTCATATTAGTACATATTTTGTGGGCATCATTCCCACAAGGGTTTACTCTCTGATCAAGAGGGTCCCTAGTTAACATATCTTGTGTCATTATGTATGTTTATCTTTCTATGGTTACTATTTATATTGACTACATGGTTGAAATATGATAACGGTATTATAAGTTATTTTTATTAGTTAACTAATTCACCACCCCCCCTCTTAGTTATCTTGGTGGACTTTACGTTCTAACATAAATTTATATGATACCAAATTGGAAATACAAATCTAATCAAACAAGATCTCTACAATCATGAAACAAACAAAATCCTTGAAATGAGATAGAGCACATAAAGACATAAATCCTGTAAACTCTAATCTCCCAATCACTGGAAATGCACAATGAGATCAAATAAATTGATATTTCTTTCTTACTTTCTATTAAATTTGAAAATAACTATTACAAATAAAAAAACTTGGAAAATAAAAACTAATAACTGATTACAAACTATTCTATAGCACTTTGGGGCTACACCCAAACACCTGGAGCTACTCAGAGCTCTTAGAATCTACTCACTTGGAGCTACAAGGAATGTCAAGATAAATCACTACTCACTGCACATTCATTCAAATGCACACAATGGTGCATGTTTGGAAATAGATTTGTCACTACAATATTGTCTTCAAAACTAATCCTGTGAGTCCTATGAGTACTGACAATTGTGACAACAATTGGAGAGATTGTGATCAAATAAAAAAAAATTCCATAGTCTTCCTTTGCATTTGAGAGGGGTAGCTCCCTCATATGATGGGGTTATTTTGGGTTTTGTGTACTTTTAACTAGAAAGTACAAAAAGGAGAAAACATTAAAATAAATCAAGATGAACAAGAGCAACCCTAATGGTATACATAGAAATACAAAATAGGATTTCACAATAGAGAACAATCAAAAGATGGTTTTAGCACATAATGCAATGATAGTGAATAAAAAATAACAAACCTTAACATATAAAGAGATAAGTTATACTAGCACATCCAAATCAAGGTAGCCAAATTCGAGTGTGTTTCATTATATCAAACACATGGATTATAAATTCTTTATGTCCATGCTTTAAAACATTACCAACTTAACATATGAGAAGTTGACACTAATAATAGAAGCAAACATTTAGAACTTATGAACTAAACTGCATCCTTTATTATCTTTTAAAATTATACAATCCCAAAATCCTTCCTAGATACACACTGAAAACAAAAAGTTCTTTAAAACATCTCTGAAAATATTTGTAGTGTTTTCCCTCTACATTAAAAATTTCCTCGTAAATTTATAGGCCCAATGAATAACCAACTCCTAACCACTTTCGATAACTACTTTGGATAAGCACTTAGGATAATTGCGTAAGTGATAACTTCTAGTAACTACCCATGTAATTACTTTTGGTAACTATGTTTTTGAAGGCAAGTTAACATTTACATAACTTTTACAATGATAGAACTTAAAAGCTAACTTGTGATTACAATAAGTAACATAGGTCACTTTTACAAAATGAGAACATAAAACCCATAACCCTAGAGAAAGAAAAAGTGAACAATTTATTGGTTTTGTTGGGATGGCCATTATGTCATCTTCCAATTCTGTTATCCTATCCATGAACTTGTAATTACCATATCACAAAATTTGTGGACCCGCATTCCTATAACTCCTTTAACAATTTCAGTCATGTCATTTATAATAGGTTGAATCAAACTCACTAGTCTCATCATCCATGGAAAAACAATAGTACTATTCCATTTCTCACCACTTGTATCATCTTATCCTTTAGTTACTTGTGAATGTAACTCTTTGAAGGAACATAGCCTGAAATGTTATGAAGGGTCTATAATAAACTTGATTTAGACCAAATGCTACAAAAAATTGAAGACTATAGAATATTTGCAATAGTTAGATGATGAAATGTTTAATAAATCAAATCAATTAGATTTCCACAATCCATACATATTCTATATCAGTTTCTAGATTCGATCGTGTAGAATTTTGTCATCAACATTTCAGATCATACTACATGATTCATCATCAGGATGCAAGAGAGCAAAATCTTTGCATGATATGGAGCTTTTGCATGATTTGGTTTGATGTAGTTGATCAAGATATCTAACCCAATGCATTATTATTGAGAGCATCTGTAAAGCATTTGTGTCCCAAAAAGAGATTGCACTCATTGGAATCACTCCCCCACATTATTACCCTTTGTTCTATAGCTTTCAATTTTTGGAGCTTTGCATACGTCCCAGGTCTGTGATTATGATCCTCATTTAGTAACCTTGCATGGTTGTATGCACATATATTATTAATGGAGCTTATAATGTTATGATTTATTCTAAAATGCTTCATCAATTTCAAGATTTTGAGATATTTCTTGTAAAATCATTTTGTGTATATTTTGTGATCATTTTATTTCATTCCTTAAGATGATACCTCTTTACCACAGTCTATCAAATAGTTAAGTTGGGTTGTCTGATGATACCACCCTTTGTATATATGTCTATGATGACCATTGTAAATATACCATCTAATAAAATTCCTCTTTTAATTACGCTATAATGAATAGTCATGCCCTCTAATTCAAAAGTTGTGTACCATGGTGGGAAACAATTTGGCTCTGTACCTTCCATTTGCATATGTGTGATAGTTTGTAAATCCTTTTCAACAAATCCTTTTTTTTTTGCAAATCTTGCAATCATTGTAATCCATGAGATCACCTTTCTTTGGTTTCCCTATCAAGTGGTGATCACATGCTTTTTCTGTGATTTTTCAACCATCTCATTTCATTCCATGAGTTGACCTCCCATTGAAACACTTGGCAAGATTTTTAGTTGCATTGTCAATAGACACATATATGCATTTGACAGAGCACTTGCTCTACTATTTTACCACCTTCATTTATCAAGTCATGTCATTCAATTCTGCATGCATGCTTGTAAGGATAATTGTAATTATAATTTTTAAATGAAATGTTTTTCGCCAATGAGATTTGATGAATGTTTCACTACAAATTCATGATTGGGCCATAGTTTATGGTCATGGATTTAAACTACTATATTAATATCCTCATGGGGTTCACCACTGTAAAGAACGTGACATTTTATGGGGAGAAGAACTGTAATGAGGGCTAGGTTCTACCAAATTGGAACATACAAAATTTTAGTCATGAATATTAATTCAAAATAATGAATATGTCATTAGAGTGTGGAAACATTGTCGTGTTCTTTATTTGCTGATTTTTATTTGTTATATAATTTAAGATTTTGGAAAGAATTAAAATTAAGGTTCATGATTATTTTAAAGAAAATAGGGATTTTTTTTCTCATCTGACAAAGGGCTCTAAATTTGTAGGCTTTGAGAAAATCTATTTATTCAATTTTGGAGGGTTTATGATATTTTTTCTAATGAATATTGGAGCATTTTAAATCAGAGTTCTAATGAGGTATCATTTTGTAGACTTGGGAGACATATACTCCAAACTTGACCAAAGACTTGTCGAAGCATCATGTTCCAAAGACATTTACTGACAAATTTTCTTATTGGACTGTAAAGGCATTGAGGTTTCCTATATATTTTTTCTTTCATGTGCACAAATGATTCATCTTTTATGATGGAGGTTATCTTTTTTACTAGAGTAAAAAAGCTCAATATTTGTTATTGAGCCAAAAAATGGTGCAAGATGCTTTAGTTTCTAACGTGTATGGAATTGGAGACAATGTTTTGGTTTGATTTTATTTTTATAAGCCTACTCGAAAGTGTCTGTTCACACCAAGATAGGTGCTCAGCATCAAGATAATAAAGTAAATCTCCATCTTGATGAGATGCAAATAATAGGTAACTGGCATTGCTAATGTAGTTTGTTTTCCTATTGAATTTCTATGTTTCTATAGAGGGAAGGAAACTCCTATAGCATCCCCATATCTACTCATATTGGATGTAGTTAATCTTATCCCAAAATACCAGCTTCTTTCCCATACTATTTGGGATATCAATGTTTGTCCATGACATTAAATTGTAATATATGTGCTAGAATGTACTAATATACAGAGAGGAACTTATGCTACCTTAAAATGAAACACATTTTTTAATAGAAGTGGCTATCTTTCATTTCAAAAAATTGTCATTTCGATGGCTTCTTGACCTCCTCATGCTTGTAATCTCATTGATTCATGTCATTAGATAGTTTATTTGTTCTCTGACCTCCTTTTCTTGTACACTAATTTAATCTCAATGAGTCCTATCAATACATAGATCAATTTGTCTCTGACCTCCTTTACTTGTATACTAATTTCATCTCAATGAGTCCACCTGCATTCTTCTCTATTATTGAATTCTTAGCTTGTGTGAAGTGATGGTGGAGAAAAATGCAACAAAGAAACAATATGGTGAGCTCTACGGTTTATGTCAAAATAAAAATGAAGAGAAAACAAATGAGGATCTGCCTCCATTTCCTATAAATCACCATGATGCTCATCCTCAATTCATGGAGAAACCCAAAAATCCAAGTGAATTTGAAGAAGAGATACAACAAGGGGATTTGATGTAGAGAAATGAAATACTAGAGAAGGGAGAATTGTGCTCTCATTAATCCATTTGTGGAGAAGATTCAAGATGATGCACATGTAATTAGTGGACATGTAGACAATGTTCACCCTCCATATGTGGTGGAGCTAAAAGATCCCAATGATAGTGAAGTGAAAATACTTGAGAAAGGGTTGATTATAGAGCCCCATCTCACAAGAAACTCTTCTTTTACCTCTGTAACTTCTCTTTCATCTCTTTATCCAATTTGCTTGATTGAATCAATTCCTGAACATACCTGTCAATTCCTTTTGCAATCAATTTTTTTTTTGTATTGTTGATTTTTACTGATGTTCTATGTAATAATAAAATCAAAATAATATTTATTATATATTTAAAAAATCTTTCATATGTATGTACATTTTATAGAATAATTAATCTATTTAATTTAATCGATTTCATACTCGATAATTAATATTATTTGATATTTTGAAAATTTTATTTACCTGTCTTAATTTATAATCAGTTCTAACATATCAATTTCTTCCATTACTATTTTATCAATTTAAATATTTAAAGGTCCTTATCAATTCTTCTTGATTATTTAGAGATCTCTTTCATGTGCTCATATTTCTTCATACCATATTACATTAATTATAAAACATTATTTGTTGGTGTTTATCTTTTAAATTATGGAAATAATTGATGATACTTTAACCAGTTATAAGTTACATTTTATCAAATATCGTCAATATCTTGATGGTTATCAAGAATGACATCTAAATAAATATTTTTCACATTTACTATAAAGTGTATTTTAAAACTCAAACATTCACTAGAGTGAAGCTTCAATTTGAATTTAATAAGGAAGGGCACAATATAGCATGGTGCATATCTTTGGAACTTTATTCATGTCTTCAAGTTTAGAGTATTAATGTAAAGATGACTCATTAAGGGGTAAAATGTGTACTAAATGTTTGTACTCATCAAAATTTAACGATCTTAATGGAAAACAGTGTTCTTCTTTGTAATCCTTTGGAAGTTGAAATGGTATTATTGTTTGATGTTTAGAAGTAATTTGGAATTGTTACCAAGTAATGATGTTAGGAGACCTATGAGGACTTAGCGAATTATTATTTATGTTGTGTAAATTACAAATCTTGTTTTTCAAATTGTTTTGTTTTAAAAAATAAAATTAATTAAAGTTACTCCTCATTTATAGAGACATTTGGTTTTCTTCTCAGGGTCTCTTAGTGGGGCATTACACTGTGAAGCTAAGATGAGGTGAGTAGAATGCAACTATAAGAGGAGTCGGTGTTTTGATTAGTTTTTTTTTTCATTGGATTAGATATTGAATTACATTGATGACATACCTTTCTTGCATTATATTTAAAATTTGATATTTTTTCCACTCTATGGTTTTTATGGAAAGCAAGAGCATACTAATTTACTTTCAAATTTAAATCTATTAAGGTTGCATTGTGTTAATTCTAATTCTTAGCTTTGTAAGAGATCAAGTTATTTTTCATGGTAGTTTGTTGCTATGCTTTGAATGATTTATGGAATGTAAGAATTGTGTATAATTTTTTGTTTTTTAAGAGGCGTGACAATGGAACTACATGTTTTTGAGGGAAAAGATCTTATTAGTTCAAGTATTTTCTAAAATGGAGATTCCATTAGACAAGTATTCTTGATTCAATTTTCATAATTAGAGAATGAAAATATAAATGCAACTAATGAATCAAAAATTATGGGGAAAATAGGGAGTGAAAAATAAACCTCCATATGAAAGTAAGTTATTGGATTGAAATACTAGAGATGATAAAGGTAAGACTATTTTTGGTCTTTCTCTTTCTGACTTTGAATTTCATCATATAGATTTAGATAAGCCTTGATAGAAATTTAGGATAATCTTACCAATTGTTTGAAGAAAGAGTAGTTAATGCAAAGATTTCCCTAAAACTTTAATTATTTACACTCAAAATAGAAAATAGAATCACAATTTCAAGTCACATAAGAAATTTTATGTCTCTCAATAGGAAACTAGAAAATGTTAAGACTCTAGTAGATGATGTCGACTACTAAAGCTATCTTGTTAAACAATTTGTCTTCAAAATATACAATAATTTTATTTTACACTTAGTTAAATAACTTTGCAATCCTTATAAGATATGATTTCAATTAACCATTTTAGTAGATGAATAGAGAACAAAAAAGGATACAAAAGATGGTTTTCAACATGAGAATGTACAATACTCATGAAGTATTAATAAAGGGCAAGCACAAATGTAACATAAAATTCATATTTTTAGGGGGGTCACCACTTAGTGTGTTAGTTAAGTGGTGGTGTTGTTGTGGGGGGGATGCTAGCATAAAATTTATATTAATAGTTCTATTACATTGTACATTTTTATCTACATTGGTATAGTTACAACTGTTATACAACTATATTAACTACATCTGCTACACATAAATCTTCTACACGTCATCAATTAATAAATCGAGCATTGTTTGTCTCTTCAATGTGGGAGTTTTCTCTTCAAGTGTATGTATGATATTTATGTTGATTTTTCTTTTTATTTTTATTATTGTTGAAAATATCTAAAATTTTTGCATAACATTCCTCTCAATATTAGTGTATGAGGTTGTTTGCTTACCTTATATTTCTTAGCGTGTCATATTTTTGTAGTTTCTAATTAATTTTAAACATAAATTGTCTAAACATTAGAGTATCAATTAGATGTTTTCATTCTATCCTAGAATCTCATAATATTTTTCATTTACTTGTCATTTATGATCATTTTCCACTTTTCACCTTCCCAAGTTGGTGAAAGTGTAATATTTTTTAAGTAGCCTTATCATGTCCCCTCTTCTCATATTCCAATCTAAATTTTTATTTTGTAACCCCCTTACCTCTCTCTCAAGATTATTATTATTTTTCAAGCTGTATATCCTTTTAAAACACTTTCATAATTCTATCTCTCTTCTTTATCTTGACTTCATCAAGCCTTTGCGGGTGATATTATTCTTATTATTATTGTAAGCATTTATTTCATTATGCCCCCAAGAACATTGGGATTACTAAACCCTATCAATATCTCATTTTACTATAGATACACTTAGATTAAGAACACACATTATTTTTATTTCTATCTATTTATCTTGGGTACTATGGAGATAGAAATATCAAAGTGGATATTCAACTAGGGAATATCCTTAAGGAGCCCAAACATTTTTCATTTTATTTGTGTTTGTAGGTATTCTACGGATATTTTTTTTACATGACGACTTGTAAGTGTCTTCTTATTAGAAAATTTATTTCTATTGTTTGTTTAAATCATACTATTTAGTTTATTTCTTTATATTTTGATTGTATGTTGTTTTCTAGCATGTTTTCCATTTCTAGTTTTGTAGATTTGGTAAACAAAAAGATTATATTTTTGTAATTTATAAATGTTTTGTGTATTTTATTCATAAGCTAACAACATAATGTGTATACATTTGTGTGGCATCCTAACATCTATGCAATATGTTAGGATCCTAGGTAGAAAGTTCCTCTTTTTTATTGAAATTTATTTTGATTCCCTTTTGAGTTCTATAATTTATTTTTATAAATTATTATTTCCAAATAATATTTTATCAACTTTCTTGTATTTTATTAGAAAAATAAAGAATCTTTATTTTAAATCATTTATAGGTTTGAGGGTTATTCTATTAATTAATAACAAAAAAATAAAATATTAATATAAAATTAAGGAAAATTTTAATACTAGAGATTATAAAGCTAAGGCTATTTTTGCTCTTGCTCTTTTTTACTTTGAACTACATCATATAGATTTAGATAAACATTGATAGAAATTCAAGATAATCTTACCAATTATTTGGAGAACAAGTAGTTAATGCAAAGATTTACCCAAAACTTTAATTGTTTACACTCAAAATAGAAAATAGAATCACAATTTCAAGTCACATAAGTAATTTTAGGTCTCTCAATAGGAAATTAGGAGATGTTAAGACTCTAGTGGATGATGACAAATACTAAAGCTATCTTGTTCAAAAAATTGCCTTCAAAATGTAAAATAATTTTATTTTACACTGAGTCAAATAACTTTGCAAGTCTTATAAGGCATTCTTTCGACCATTTTAGTAGATGAACAGAGGAAAAAAAAACATAAAAAAGATGATCTTCAACATGAGAATGTGCAATACTCAGGACACAATAATAAAGGGAAACCACAAATGTAACATAAAATTCATATTTTATGGGGTTCACCACTTAGTGTGTTCGTTAAGTGGTGGTGTTTTTGTTGTCCCTGTAGACACTCAAAAATGGGCAAGTGCTTTTAAAATTGCAAAAATCATTAAAATGGCTTTAAAACATCAAAATGCACTAAATCAATAAAAAATAGATCAAATCATTTAAATGGACATTTAGTTAAATCAAATTGGACAAATCAATTAAAGCAAAGGAAAAATCAAATAAGGATGTTAAATAATTAAATCAAAGCTTAAAGGGACCAAAAACACTATATAATTGATTTTAATCAATTAATTGAATAGTTGTTAAATCAAAAATCAAAATGAACTTATTACCCTTACATGGCTAAATTTAATTAATTAATTGAATTTAATTAATCCTAATATCTTTCAACAAAGTTGAGCAACCAATAAGAATTGAGGACAAAAAGACATAAATCACTCAAAAAGGGTGAATCTCAATCACTCATTCTAAAGTTTCAATCTCATCCACTCAATTTTGTCCTTTTGTCCAAAGCTTTGAGACAAACCTTTTAATTGTCCCCCCATTTATGAACAAAGAAAAGTATTTGACTCAACCAAGGGTTGATCATGGTTACTTTACTCCATCCCCTACCCTTGGGATTTTACTATAAGTATGAAGCATTTTGAAGCATAACATATCTTAGAAATTCATTTGCAAAGCATTGTTACTATAGGCAATTGAAGAGTATTTTAAGAGCATTTGCATTATAATTGTGTCAATTTGAACTAGAAGCATTGTAGAATCATCATAGAAGCATTGTAGAAGCATAGAGCAGCATAAATTCTCATTTTAGAAGTGTCACTAGTGGAGATTTAAGTTGAGAGCTTCACTTACCACATCTTTCTAGAGAGCCATAGATGCTATAGATCTTAGTTTCATTTTTAAATAGATTTGCATTGTATTTACTTAGAATTGTTGCTAATTAGATCTTAATTTCATGAAGGTGATTATCATCATCACACAAATGACACCCACCTTGGGGTATTAGGCCTCATTTTATCATTTAGATCATAATTTGCATTCTTGTATTGTCTATTATCTGTGATTATTTTGTAGGAAATAGATAAAGTCATGCCGACAGAAGATTCAATCATGCTTGCAGTCAGTTTACTGCTGCTTGTGATCTCTGTCCTAACACTTGTTAGTTGAAGATTCATGCCTAGCCTACAACTTCTATTCGGCCATAATTTCTTTGCAGTCACCTGCATATTAGAAGCTCATGCCTACCAGATCAAAGCATTCAACCTTTTTTGCTCAAAGTCACATCTGTGACTCAGGGAGTATCGCTTTACCAAAATTTGTTGTCACCTGACCTTAAGCTTTGCTTTGCAATTTTTAATAACAGTCACACTTTGAATATGTCAATTTACGCTTACTGTTGTTAAAGTGTCTCTTAGCATTAATCATTTTCCATAATTTTTAGTTCTGTTCATGCTTTGTGATAATTTGTTCATGCCTGTGGAATTTTAAGTGTCACATGTGTCACTGCAAAGTGTCACTTGCTATCACTAAAGTTACGCCTACTCACAATTTATTCATGTCTATTAGCTGGACAATGTCACCTATTATCTGTTGTCTTTGTTTACTATTAAATTGATTAAATCATTTGTCTAACTCTCTATGTGCATGATTTGACAGTAAATGAGAAACCACAAAAAGGTGCAAAAGCTAGAAAGCAGATTCAACCAAGAAGGAAAGGCACTAGCAAGGAAGATTAAGAAGGAAAATATAGCACACATCAAGGCTATCCTTGAGACTACACAAGAAGAGGAGAATCAGGTATTCCAGCACTATCTTACAATTGTTGAAGCATACAAGTCAAAATTTGTCTCTAAATTGGATTTTTAGTTCTTAGATCAAGTTTTCTTTAGAAATTTGCAAATAAGTTCTATAAAATTCATACATAAGTGTTGCTTCCTCAATTTTTGATTTTGGTTTCCCCTCATAGTGCTTGTTAGTGTTGACTAACTTGTTGGTGGACAAGCACATTTGGAGGGAGCTCTTGCTAAGGTAAGAAAAAATAAAAAATGGCAAAAACCTTAAAAAATGCCCCTAGCTTAGGCTAGCTACAAAGAAAAGGTATTCTCCTATTCAAGATTGCACTTGATTAAATTGCGGAATTATTTTTGAACATAGATTAATTAAAACAAGAAATGAACCAAACACTTCAATTTTAAGAATCTCCTTGTCAAGAGATTGGGAAAGAATAAATTTGTGTTTGAGTGTTTGTAACGTAGAAAGACAATAGGGATATGCTCTTCACTTTTTAAGTGAATCAAACTCCCAAACTTATCGGCCTAAGTTCATTTCTTGCTTTCTATATACATGCTAGAGCAATAGTGGGCTCGCCTCCCAAGTTTGCCTTAACAAGGCTGGTGAGAGGTATAGCCCAATGTGGGATACACTTGCTTTTGCTATGGGGATCCAACCCACTAAAAAATGAAATGCATACATCCTTAATGGGGTGTGTGACAAAAGGGTTTTAAATTTTTCAAATTTCCTCTAGTAGTCCTCATGGATTACGCAAAATTGTACTTCGGTGTGTGTGGGAAACCCCTTAACATACTTGGGGGATAAAGATTTAAGATCCATTTTGAACAAAATCCACAATAAATCCTGATAAAGTAGCAAGACCACGTTATAGAGCCAAAATGATAAAAGCCAAATTTGACTTTAGGTAGGCTACTTGGAATTTCTTCTTGTGTTATACTTGTGAAAACGTTTGAAAATATACACACTAGAGTGTTTACGGACACGATGAAATATTGATGTGTGTGTTGCGATTATTTTTTTAATTTTCAGACAAGAAATTTTCAAAAAAAAACTGATCTTATAAGTTTAAAAAATTCAAAATCTTACAAACTAGTCAGAGAAGTGTCGCCTGTACACAAAACAATCCCACCTCTTAGAGGCTCAGTAACACCTGTGACTTTGATGATAATGCGCATCAATAGAGAAATTACTCCTAGAATATATTGAGACATGCCTGCTAAAATTGGAAAGTCGCTTATCAATAGCAAAGTGCTACCTGCATACCTACAGTGTGCCGCCTAACAATATACCAGTTCACATTTATAAGAATTTCAGTCACACCTAGACTCGGGCCACTGACATAAAAGGGAAAATAGAGAGTATTTGTAGAGGGGGTCAGAAAAATTTGATCATTTATTTGAGTACCATTTTCTGTGTTCTTACTGCTCCAATATTCAACCTAGTCAAAAATCTTGTTCTACCCAATTTTTAAAAAATTCTACAAGGATTTGACCATGAGCTCGATTGAAGCCTCTTTTTCGAGTGGTTTTTTGATGCCTTCTTTTACTAGATCCTATTATGTTAAGAAAGTTTTGCAAGTAGACGGAACTTACCTTAGGCAAGAAATTCCTTTCCCGGATGACACATTTACTTCTCCAAGAATACCCAAAGAGCCCATTCAAGGGAAGGAGACCAACATGTTGTATACCAGTGGCTTTGGTAATAACAATAACAGAGGTATTGACCCCAATAATCAAGGCAATACTAATAACGGAGGGATGGACCAAAATACCCAAGGGATTGACAACACTCACAATAGAACTAACACTGAATCAATGACAGAAGATGCCACAGATGAAAAGGTTAGTGAGGCAATCCAATGTCCCTATTTCTAAAAGCTCACGGAGAAAGAAATGGATAGAGATAGAGAAAAATAATTTATGGACTTAGTTCAAAAGGGTCTTAAGCTTCCCCATGATTACGACGTCAATCAACTCAAACCCCCAAAAGTTGAAGAAAGTCCCATAGACATCATGAACAAGAAATTCAAGATATTTCAAATGCAATTGGATACCATCCAACAAAGCGGGGCTCCCAAGCCTTTTTTTTATAGAAGCGTCGTGTCTGTTCCCATTTGACAAAAGCTTGGTCATGATACCATTCCTGACCAATGTAGTGTTTCCCAAGTATGATAAGTATGAAGGAACGTTGGATCCTCAAGATCAGTTGAGAGAGTTTTGTGCATTAAGTTTGGAGTTCATGCATGATACTACATATTTAATGAGACTATTCCCATGAAGCTTAGGATGCATGGCTATGGAGTGGTTCTCTAAACTACCCTCTGACATTAAGACCTTCGAAGAGTTAGCTTTGAAATTTGTGGCCCATTACTCATATAACATCAAGCATGAGGTCACAATGATAACATTATGCAACACTAAACAAAAGGATGGAGAAGCATTCCTTACTTTTCTACAAAGATGGAGGACAATTTTTGCAAGATATCCTAGGAGCGTGCCCAAAAAAGAGAAGATGGATATCTTCATAAACAACTTAAGCAATGAGATGAACTACCAATTATGAATGCAATGTCCCAAGATGTTCCAAGATCTCATTGAAAATGGAGTGACAATGGAGAAAGTGTTGGTCAAAAGCGGAGAACTAAAATTGTATAAAGATAATAAAAACAACTCCAACAACAATAACTCCAACAATGGCAACAACCAGAATAAGAATTTGTTCAATAGCAATAATCGGTATAAGAAAAACAATAAGGGAATCGTTAATGATGGGGTTGTTGATTCTAGAAACTTGAAGGTGACCCCATTTTCTCTTACAAGGACACCTAATCAGGTGAATAATACCAATTAGGCCTCAAAGGAACCTTCCAACAACAATACAAATAGGCAATCAAGGAAACAATCAAAGGAATAGCAAATTTGATAAGTACTTAGTAATGACACCCAAAAGGAACTTTACGCCTTTGGGGGAACCTCTTGAGAAGGCTTTAAAGACTCTTCTTGCTAGCAACATCATTAGTCTACTAAGCATTTGGCCCTATGAACCCAATAACAAACCCAGTTGGTGGAGTGAACATGACCATTGTGAATACCATAGAATTTGAGGGCATAGTACCAACGATTGCCTATAGATGAAGAATGTCATGCAAGATATGATTGATAATGGCATGATCACAATTAAAGGGACCCAAACTAATGAAGATCATACAGTGTTCAAACAACCTTTTTATAGTCATGACAAGGGTGAATCATCTAAGGGCAAGAAACAAAGCAACAATAACATCAACTTTCCACCACCTTATGATAATGTTGTGAATGCTATATTGATTAAAGAGTAGTTCCAAAAAGAGACATCTGATGAACTACACCTGATTTAGAACACTCAATGAAGAATCTATGATTTAAGATCACTGAGGAGTTGTTGATTAGATATACGAGATGATTAAATCAGTATTATGTTGTCATTGATGTCAACTAATTTGACAACACTTTTCTTGTAAGTTACTATACCGATACATCTGAAGAAAGGTGAAAGAGATGAAGAACATAAATATTTACATGAGGAAGATGTATATGTCAGATGAGGATAAGGAATACATTGAGTAACTTGTTGATGAGTCTATGACCTTTATAAATAATATGAACGGAAAGATAAACAACGCCGATGAGAACTATCTAAGGGAGAGATAATCTGAAAGGAACAGAGCATTGAAGATCAGTTACTGAGAATAGAAGCATTAGAAATGTTGAGCAACATAGTGATTAAACATATTAAGTCTATTCAACTTACAAAATTTATTTATAGAGTTGTAGAATACATGTTTGGTATGTGTATGGTATATTTCATATTACTTGAGTTGCCATCAATGCCAAAGGGAGAGATTGATGAATTACAACTAGTTTAGAACACTGAATGAAGAATCTATGATTTAAGATCACTGAGGAGTTTCTGATTAGATATGCAAGATGATTAAATCAATATTATGTTTTCATTTATGTCAACTAGTTTGACAACACTTATCTTGTAAGTTACTATATTGATACATCTGAAGAAAGGTGAAAGAGATGAAGAACATAAATATTTACACGAGGAAGATGTATATGTTAGATGAGGATAAGGAATACATTGATTAACTTGTTGATGAGTCTATGACCTTATGATATTTACTTTATTATGTTGCATTCATCTATGATGAAGAATAGAGCTGAAAGACACAAAGCAGTGTTGTCGGTAAATAAAGTATTTCAGTATACACCGAATGAGTATAGTGTATACCGAGCATAGTGTTAACCAAGATTGTGTTCACCGACGCATTTCTTTGCTAACCAAGAAGAACATAAAGGAATTAAATGATCAGTTTAGTCGATAAGATTGATGAGCTAGAAAGTGTATGAAATCTAGGTAATGGATAATGTTTGTTATGAAGATCGATGGCTAACATAATTAAAGGAAGCTTAAAGTGGCAAAATCAACAAAGATGATTAAGCAGAAAAATCTGATGGACAAAAAGAAAATGATTTACTTGTCTATATAAGAGACATTGGTTTCATTGTTGGAGAGATGCCAAAAGAAGAAGATACTATAGAATTATCGCATGAGGAATTTTTCATGCATTTTGATCATACTAGTTAGTGAGAACTGAACTACAGAAAAATTACCGAGCTACAAAGACTAATTATCGATGGATAGAATGTTGATACAGTATTGAATCTGAAGTGTTAAATTGATGAGAATGATTTGTATGAGAAAACTATTGATTTTTAATTTGCAATTGAAGTTGTATTAAGGCAGATCATCTACTGTTACATATTTAACCATTGTACATAGTCAAATCTCTTAACCAAGTGGACTAAGAAAGTCTTTTTGATGTTTCATTCATAGAGTGAACATTGTTATCCTGTCAACCCCAGAGTGACTGCTGGTTGGATGATAACTTCTGGTCAACAAGGTCACACCTAACAGTGTTTTTGTAAACCTTTAACAAGGTTGGGTCTTCATCAACCTCACTTCAAAAGGGTGAATATTTTTTTGGTTGCCGGTCCCAGGTGGTTTTTCCCTTCACAAGGTTTCCATGTTAAATCTCTTGTGTCATGTGTTGATTGTGATATTTGTTTTTTATCATACTTTGCATATTACATGTTAGATTTTCTCTGTAACTATTATAAGTTATAGATTGATAATTGGTAAAAGCACAGACAGAGAAAGTATTTCATGTTTACTAAGTACCAAAAGTTGGAGTATTTGTTTTGAATTATACATTTTGAATTGGGATCGTGATTAATTGATTCACCCCCCTCTCAGTTATTCTAACAATATCAAATGTTATCACTAGGGGGTAGACCTCATGGATTACCCTCCAAGGGATTGATCCTAAACCCAATGATCCCCCACAATCCAACATTGTGGTCAAGAAATCTTCTATAGCAATAAAACCATACAGCTTGGTAGATCAGCTCCAAAAGACTCCAGCAAAAATCTCTATCTTGGAGCTATTGAAGCTATCTCCAAATCATAAAGAAATTCTAGAGAAAGCTCTAGTAGAGACTAACGTCCCTACTAACTTAGATGAGGAAAAGTTTCAAAACATGGTAGGTCATCTCATAGCACCTCATTTCCTCTCATTTTCTAACCAAGATGACATGTCTATAACTCATCCTCAAAATCTACCTTTTCATATAGAGGTCTTAATTGAAAGGCATAGAGTCAAAAGAGCCCTCATAGATGGAGGAGTTGGCCTTAACATTTGTATGTTGAGCCTTGTTAAATTTCTAGCATTGTTAGAGTCATGCATTGATCCCATGAAGAGAATTACCATAAAGGCCTATGATGAATTTGAAAGAGCCTCAAAAGGCATGATTATATTGCCCATCCAAGTGGGACCTGTTAAGAAGGACACCAAATGCCAAGTATTGGACATGAAGTTAACTTATAATATTTTATTGGGGATACCATGGATACACAAAATGTAAGTAGTGCCATCCACATACCACCAATGCATAAAATTTCCATACATGAGAGAGGAAATCATAGTTGGAGGGGACTCAAATCTATTCCAATATTGCAATACACTTAAACCCCTTCATGAGCTATTTATTCCCCATAACTGAGAAGGAATTATTCAAAGGACCACCATTGAAGATGTCAAAGAAAATGATCTTACATTAAACCCTCCTCAAGCTAGCTCAACAACATCAACTCAGGGTAAGGAAAAAGTGAGCTATGAGGGTTTGAATTCAAATGGAAGTTCCTATCAAGCACCTAAATCAAAGATAGTACTTTATAAACCGACCAAAGAAGAGAAAGAAAAAGCCAAAGCAAAACTTTACCAACACATGAGTGAAATGATCAATACATTTGACAAACAGTGCAAAATCAGTTCTAAAGGAGTAGGGGAATATTTTGTGTCCTTATTTAATTTACCCACATCTCCAAAGACACATGGAAAAACCTCAAAAGAACATCTTCCTCATAAGTACAATTCTTATTTTGTAAGGGAAATCGACAAAGAAGCATTTGATAAGGAAGAAGATGAATTCCTTCAATGGCTTTACAAAGAAGAAGATGACACATCAGATATTCCCATAGAAAGGATTCAACATATTAATATTCAAACTGATCAATATGGGAAAGGGTTTGAAATAATGTAGAAAATGGTACAAGGGAAGAGGACCCTTAGGAAAATGAAATAGAGGTTTTCTAGAACCCATTGAACCTTCATGGAGGTCAAAAGAAGAGAAATCCAGAGTAGGATATCAATACAAAGGAGAAAGCTCTAGCCCAATGCATGATTTCTACCCTCAAGTGAACACGGTGGAATCCAATGTGGATAGTGATGATTCATGATATTATGAGTGGGGCACTCTATCCGATGAATCATGCTAAGACAAGGAGATAGTCACAATCCATGCTTATGCAAAGATTCTAAGGCAAGAGACTCAACACAATGAAGAACCTCATATACAAGATTTGCACATAGGAAAAGTGCCTCCTAACCCACCATGGATAGATACATTTTGGATGTGCTCGAAGGAAGGAGATTCAAATGCTAGTTTTAATCCACTTGTGGCTTTTCCCATGATATTTCCCATAGAGGTTGATGAGGACTCAAGTGAAGGGGATTTTGATCCTTCTTCCATGGACCATCTCGAGGAAGCTCACGTCATAGACCTAAATGATACAATGTACGAACCCTCAAATGAATTCATGTCAATAAATCCAATGGATGACACCTTGCCTACTGACTCATTATCCTTGATACATCCCAACCTCATTTATTGGGACCAAACTGAGCCAAGTGACTTACTCTATTTCCTAAATGACCAAGCATTGAGCCAATACCTTAATGTGGTTGAACCCTCTTTCACCAATGAATTTGATACAAACATGAGGAGAACAATGGGGGTCCAATCTCTTAGTCAAATGAAAAAAATGAAGAAAAATAAAAAATTGAAAATTTTTAGTGATGAAAACCACTATGTGGCACCACTAGAACCACAAAAAGTAAAGATAAAAGACATTTCTTATGGTGAAAACCCGATTGTGGCACCAAAGGAAGAGAAATTGGATACCCTACCAGAGCATGAAGATGAAAGGTCACCTATTCTCATAGAGCTAACAGAAAAGGTCAACATTGGGACAAAATTGGATCCTAAATTTATACACTTGGTAGCATCACTTACACCTCTAGAAAGTGAGGATTTCATCAATTTTTTCCAAGAACAACAAGTGAAATTTGCATTGTCATATTCCTACATGCCCAGATTGGATCCTGACTTCATAATGCATCATTTGAATGTTAGACTAGGTGTTAATCCCATCCAGCAAAAGTTGAGAAAAATGCACCCACATGTGGCTCTTCTAGTCATAGCAAAGTTAGAAAAATTGTTGAAGGTTGGATTCAAAAGAGCAATAGCTTATGCTAAATGGATATCCAACATTGTACCAGTCATAAAGCATGACAAATCCATTTGTGTATGCATGGATTTTAGAGACTTGAATCTTGCATGTCCTAAGGATGACTTTCCACTTCCGATCATAGATGCTATTGTAGACTTGACAATAGGTCACTCCATGTACTCATTGATGGATGGTTCTAGTGGCTAGAATTAGATAAAAATTGCACCAAAGACCAAGAGAATATATCCTTTACATGCCCTTGGGGTACCTTTTGTTGGAACGTCATGCCCTTTGGCCTTAAAAATGCTGGAGCAACATATTAAAGGGCAATGACTACAATTTTCCATGACATGATGCACACCTTTCTAGAGGATTATGTGGATGACATATTGGAAAAGTCCCATAAAAGAGAAGAACACTTACAAATTCTAAAAAAGATATTCATCTGGTTGGAACAATTTAAAGTAAGGCTTAATCTAAAAAAATGTGCCTTTGGTGTCCAATCCAGAAAATTATTAGGCTACATAGTTTCAACAAAAGGGATTGAGGTGGATCCAGAAAAATTCCAAGCAATAATGGATATGGAAATTCCAAAGAACATAAGCCAAATGAGATCTCTACAAGGCAAGGTACAATCCATAAGAAGATTCATTTCTCAGTTGGCCGAAAAATGTCATTCATTCACCAAGCTACTACACAAAGATACCATTTTCATATGGGATGAAGAATGTGATCAAGCCTTCACTCTATTGAAGACTTATCCAATAAATTCACCAATCATCATGCCACCAATCAAGGGAAAACCATTACTGCTATACATATCCACTATCGAAAGATCTCTAGGAGTTCTTTTAGCACAAGAAGATGAACAAGGAAAGGAAAGAGAAATCTACTATTTGAGTAGAACATTGATCAAATACGAACTTAACTACACATTCATGGAGAGAGCATGTCTAGCAGTTGTCTTTGCATCAAAAAAATTGAGACATTATATGTTGATGCATAAGGTGAAACTCATTGCAAAAATTGATACTCTGAAGTACTTGCTCAGTAAAACTGCCTTAACGGGTAAGATAGCCAAATGGGTCATGATATTGAGTGAGTTTGACACTGACTATATTGATAGAAAAGAAATAAAAGGACAAGTGATAGCAAATCACTTAGATGAAAATCCATTAGCATCTACACAAACCATTCAAGTAGAATTTTTGGATTCTGCAATTGTCAACATAGAGGCTAAAATGTGGAAGTTTTACTTTGATGGCTCATATACTCAAGGAGGTTCTGGGGCTGGCATATTGTTGGTTACTCCTCAAGTGTACACCATTCCCAAGTCTTACAAACTCTTTTTCCCATGCACAAACAATATAGCGGAATATGAGGCACTAGTCATTGGCATTAAAATGGCTTTAGAATGGAACATCACCAAGCTACAAATCTATGGAGACTCTCAACTCATAATCAAACAAGTCAATAATGAATACAACACCAAAGATGAGAAGTTAATACCATATAAGACTATGATTGATTGATGGAAAAAGTACTTTGCATTGATCACTTTTGAGTAGATTCCAAGAGAGAAAAATAGAGCAGCCGATGCAATGGCCACCTTGGCTTCCTTGTTACAAAAACTAGATCGAAATGAGAAGTACAAATTCTTGGTGGAAGAGTTGGTAAAACTGGCATTCAACCTTCCTGATACCCAAATTATTGCCTTACTTCATGGACATGACTTGCCTTGGTATGGTCCTATTTATGCCTATCTCAAAGACCAAGTCTTACCTTTAGACCAATCACGAGCCCAAAAATGAAATTTCATACACCAAGCAGCCCGTTACATAATCCTTTCAGACACATTGTATCATAAAGGTCTTGATGGGATGTTACTTAGGTGTCTAGAGGAAGAAGAGTCTAAGTTAGCTTTATAGGAGGTTCACGAAGGCATTTGTGGGTCACACTCAAGCGGTTTAAACCTAGCTAAGAAAATCCTTTGCTTAGGGTATTTCTAGAAAACATTAGAGAAAGATGCTTGTCACTTTGTCAAAATATGCATCAAATTTCAATATCAAGGAGACATGATACACGTGCTAGCCCAAGAGTTAAATCCCTTTGTTACACCATGGCCATTTTATCAATGGGGATTTGACTTGATAGGGGTAATCTATCCACCTTCTTCAAATGGGAACAATACATCATAACCACAATGAAATATTTCACTATGTGGGTAGAAGTGGTTCCTTTGATTATGACCATGGGTAAACAAATTTCCATGTTCATCTTGAACCACATCATTTGTAGATATAGTATTCCTCATGCCATCATAATAGACAATGGAAAATAATTCAAAAACAAAGATGTGGATGAACTTTGTGCTACATTCCATATCACTCACCCCTCTTCATCCATTTATTATCCTCAAGGAAATGGACAAGCTGAAGCCACAAATAAGAACATTCTCAAGATTTTGAAGAGATCGATCAATAAATCTAGAAGAGATTGGCATGTGAAAATCAATCTAGCATTATGGGCCTATAGAACTAGCATTCAAACACCTATGGGGGCAACACCATTTTCTCTAGTCTATAGAGTTGAAGCCATTCTACCTTTAGAGGTTGAGATTCCATCTTTATGAGTGTCATTGCAATGCCTAATAATAGATGAGGATTATAGAGTTGCCCGACTTCAACAATTGGAATTGTTGGAGGAACATCAAACCCAAGCCTATGAACACTTGAAGGTTTATCAAAATATAATCTCAAGGAACTACAATAAGCACATCAAACCACAAGTCTTTCAAGTAGGACACTTGGTGTTGAGAGAAAACCCAAAGAATCAAGCTGATAGAGAAAAGAAAGGAAAGTGGGAAGCTAATTGGCTTGGTCTATTCATTATTGTGTCTTCATTTGGAATGGGAACCTATAAGTTAGTAGATTGTGATGGAGAATAACTCCAAGAGCCTATCAACAACATTCATCTTAAGAGGTTCTACACATGAGGGAGATGAAAGAGTATTAGATGAGGAGCATCATATTTATTGTACATGGCAAAAGAGATCTTGAAAATACCAAAAAACATTCAAAAGAAAAAAAAAAAAAAAAAAGTGCCTTGGTGAAAACCTAGCAATAGGCGCCTTGGTAAAAAAAAAAGTGAAAAGGAGAAAAAAGAAAACAAAATCCAAAAGGGTGAAAACTTGGTAAACAAGCACCTTTTGTTCCCTTAAGTCTTTCCTTCCAAGTCACATGTGTACATATTGCATTTCCATCATCTCATTTGTAAAAAATGGCATTGCATCCATCATTTGTGCATAGTCATAATAAAGCTTGTCAGTTGCATTGTTGCATTGCCTACAGCCCTAAGTTTGTCACATGATCACATTTATCACTTGGGGGCAAGAAAGGATTGGAAATTTGGTACCAAACGGATCCAATAAGTGCTATAATCAGTCATGTCAGAAAGAGATTTATCAGAGCTTCAGAAGGGAGAGATTTTCATGAACCTTTGATGGATATCATTGTTCACACCCAAGTACTTGATCCTACAACTTGATCCTTGAGCCTTCATTGACTTTATTATTTGGGATTAAAAATTGACAAAACACCTTAAAGATCATAATACTTGGAAATACTTTTTGAAAATCATGAAACATTGTAAAACCCTGGAAGATTTCTTTTGATAATCTTTATGAAATAAACTTTTATCACATCTTTTTAGCTAATCGATGATGTTTCGACTAGATTGGCCATGATAGAGACATGATATTTTCTTGCCTTTGAGTGATTGTTTTGAGGAAGATTTATCAACTTATGAGAATTTGTCTAACGACATGGTCATCAAAGAACCATCGAGGACTATCACATAAGAGGAAGGATTAACCTTTTCTTGTTTACACAAATGGATCCCTTGGCTAGTTAGATCTTCTATACCTTAATACCAAAAATCCACTTGCAACATTGAATCCATTGACACGGGTATTTAGACTCCCATAGTTTGGTCATCCAACTAGTGAGGGTTGTGCTAGGTTCAAAAAGAGGTTACCAAAAAGTGATAAAAAGTAGTATTCATATCATCATGATGTGGTCAATGATGGTTGTACTTGCTTTCCGGTCCCAAAATGCTCAATGATGAAAATTTATCTCCATGGCATTTCTTTGTTAAAAGCTGGTGACACTTAGGTTGCATTGCATTATCATGTTAGATTAATTGCATTTATCATGTTAAGTTAAATGCATTTTCTTATGGTGAATTTTCCAAGGACAAAGGGGTACATTTGTAATCTTGGTTAGTCAAAAAAGTCAAAATAAATGAGGGGTTCAAATGTCTTACTCTTGATATCAATCAAAAAAGAAAATAACATTATCTTTTGCATAGCATTAATCATTAATCATTATCCACATGCATCAGAAAAGAAAGTAAAAGATTCATTACTCATACATCATTTGCATACATATAATTAAGGATAAACTTGTATACATTGACAAAATAGAGAAATGAAAAACATAGGGGCATTCATATGCATTTCCATACACCATCATGCATCCATACATGAAAAAAAAGAAAGCATATCCAAAATGCATCCATCTATTCTATATCATAAAATAAGATACAGTGCATCCATAGCATAATCACAAGTATAATAAATACATCAAGTAAACATCATATAGCTACATATAAAGATAGTCTCAAAAATCAACTCATCAGGAAAATCAAGAAAGTGTATCATCATATAAAGTGTTCATCAATGATCCATCCAATTAGTATATCAAGATACAATGTCATAAAAGAGATACAACAAGTGTCCTAATCAATAACAATAGAAAATATGGTACAAGGACATCAACAATGAATAAATTTATCATCAAATAATCAAGATCCCATAGTAGCACCAGAACCATCCCCAACACCAGGTCCATCTGGATCTTAGTCACCCTATCTATCCTGAGAAGGAGCCTATGAAGTACTAGCTATGCCAGGTCTTTGAATAATCATAGTCATGAACTGTTGCATCAAGGAAGCAACTTGATCCAATCAGCTGACAATGGTAGAAACATCTGTCCTTGGTGATTTCATATCTCATGATAAACTATCAATGTTGGGAGCAGTCTATGAACTTTGTCCCATATCCTGAGACTACTGCACCTGTGGGGGAACTTGCTAACCCTATGTAGGCACCTACTGTGCCAGAACATCATCATGATGAGCCAAGGAAACTCTTTGCAACTATACCAAGGGATCTAAACCACCAGGCACCTGTCTAGCCGCATCCACATGAGCTTGTCTTTGTTGTCTCTGATGACGTTGAGCTCTATACTATCTATTTGTTGCTTCTCTAGGGCATATCACCTTAACTGCATCATCATGGCCTCTATCTTTGGCTCCACCCTAGGTGTGTCCACCTCTCACCTATGGTCCATCTTGTGCCCTGTCAACAACTAGAGGAACTCTACATCCTCACCATCTGTGATGACTCCTACCACCACCACCACCATCGCCATCATCACCACCACCACCACCACCACCACCACCATCATGAGGACTTGGAATGGGCTCCGCTAGATCTGTGAAGTGAGGAAACCTATTATGAGACCACCTATGTTGATACTCATGAGACATACCCGCATCGGCCATACCTGGGAGCATCTCCCATCTGCAATAGGCCATACCAGCAATCTAATCCAAGGAAAATTGATAATCAATAAGAGGACCCCACATAGATCTCTCTGCCTATACCCATGCATATAAACCTATCCCCTAAGGCATATCCTGTATCTGACCATACTGTCTAGAAACTCTACCAAAGCAGAAGCACTCAATAGTGGTATCAAACCCTTTAATCATCCAACATGGAGAAAACATGTAGGGTAGCTCATCATCATCCTCTCTCCAACCCTCACAACCAATGTAGGGATGCCACTGCACTTGATCGAGATCATCTATAACTTAGCGCCAATACTCAAGATGACCTAAATGATGTTGTATCACCATGCCAGTGTATAGATAAACATATGGAAAACCACAAGGCTGAACCCTATCAGAAATAGGCCTGGTAATAGGAAGGTTCTCCCAAATCCATAACTGAAGAACCATGACACCTGCAAATAATGAGGAACTCTCTCTATATACCACCTCATGTAGATCTCGATATAACTATGTCAACACACAGGAACCCCAGTCAAAACATCGAGGCTGTGCTAGTAAATCCTCCAATATCCTACCCCAACCAATAGAGAAACCATGACCTCGTCGGTCGGGAAGAAGCAACCCACCAATCAATGCACCAAGTACTACAGACAATGTAGGAAAGGAAGCAAACTGCGGCCTTGTGATAGTGTCATCATCAATCATATTGTCCCCAAACATGCATTGGTGGATAGTAGAATCATAGACAAAATCATAATAAACTATCTCTCCTCGGCATGGAATACATAACAAATGATACATGTCCTTAGGCATGATCATCATCTCATCATGGGGATGATGAAAAGTGTTGTGGTCGAAGTGCCAATGCTTTGCCATAGCTGTCAATAACCCATGGTTCAGCTAGAACTGGGGAAGATCGAGAAGAGATCTTAGACCACAAATCTCGATGACATGATACTCTACTGGAGTAAGTGCCTACCCAAGATGGATGACCTAGGAAGCAACCGATCGGATGTATAGTACAGGAAAGTGATCCTGTTTGGAAAAAAAAAGGAAGCATATTAGTATACCATATCAAGGAATTGCCTAAAGTCAATCAAATTTATCAAAAGTATCAAAGCAATCACACCCAATACTACTTGTTCATTTCTCTGTGTCCTAAGAACAAAGTATCTGTCAAAGTCATATCGGTTTTCACATTGATTCATTTATCTCATCAAAGTTTTTATTCCTATCAGATTGACAAATCACATTCATTGGTATTAATATACTGTTATCCTAATCAAGTGTTTAGTTCAAACAGAAAAGACCTAATCTTATCATTCAAATCGGTCATCTTGAGTTATTAAATTTTTCACAAAACCCATCAAGTACATGTGAAAATTTTGCAAAAAAAAAGAGGGTTGCAGGCATGATTCTAATCATCTTAAGCGACATTTCTCTTAGGTGATGTCAAAATTTTGTTAGGCAACATTTCTTTTCTATCAAGCAAGAAAATAAGCATAGGTGACACTCAATTGGGCTAGGTGATAATGCAACCGGCCTAGGCGATAGTGAATTTCTAGGGTTTCCTATGCGATAAAAGGTATTAAAATGGGCCAAGCTAGGGTTTTATACACATGAAGGTATTCTTCGGAGGAGATAATGAAATTTTCCTAAGCGACATTTTACTACACGGCTGCATGAGTAAAATGCGCGAATACAACAATTAAAAGGTCTAGGTGACATTGAAATAGTCCTAGGCATGATTTTGCATATTCAAAGCAACGATGAAATCAAAAAATTGCAATAAATGCTAATAAATGAGCAATAAATGTAATGAGGGAGTTTGAAATGACTTACCAAAGGTCCATAGTTAGGTGGCCTTGCATATCTTTGACACCTCTCAAATCGATGCTCTCGAATAGGGACAACCATCTCGAAATTCACCATGGGACCAGAGCAAAAATCACCAAAGACAAAAGAGTAAATGAATAGTAAATCAAGGTTTTTCAACCTATTTAAGCTATTTTTGACCTAATTTTGGAGGTGCATTTAGCTTAGACCTAATTTTAACATATCAAATCAACCAGGGCACATTGTTCAATCAGGGCATATTATCAGGATTTATCATAATGAAAACATATTCAAATCAAATCTTCAAAAAATTTCAAATCAACCTATCAATATGTTTTATTTTTGAGGGGGCATCAGGGTATCAAATATCAAATTAAACATCATCATTGGAATCAGTGGGGCATCAAAAAATTTTGTATCAGTATCAAAGGCAGCAATCATATCAAGTCAAACAACATATCAGTATCACATCAATATCATATCAGAGACATATCAGGAAATCAATGAATCAGCAATCAGGACTCAAAAGAATCTTTGAATCAATGTTCTTCACACATCAATTCAAAGAGGGGCATTTGTAGACACTCAAAAATGGGCAAGTTCTTTTAAAATTGCAAAAATCATTAGAATGGCTTAAAAACATCAAAATGCACTAAATCAATCAAAAAGGGATCAAATCATTTAAATGGACATTCAATTAAATCAAATTGGACAATTCAATTAAAGCAAAGAAAAAATCAAATAAGGATGTTAAATAATTAAATCAAAGCTTAAAGGGACCAAAAACACTATATAATTGATTTTAATCAATTAATTGTATAGTTGTTAAATCAAAAATCAAAATGAACCTATTACCCTTACATGGTTAAATTTAATTAATTAATTGAATTTCATTAATCCTAATATCTTTCAAGAAAGTTGAGTAACCAATAAGAATTGAGGACAAAAAGACATAAATCACTCAAAAAGGGTGAATCTCAATCACTCATTCTAAAGTTTCAATCTCATCCACTCAATTTTGTCCTTTTGTCCAAAGCTTTGAGACAAACCTTTTAATTGTCCCCCCATTTATGAAGAAAGCAAAGTATTTGACTCAACCAAGGGTTGATCATGGTTACTTCACTCCACCCCCTACCCTTGGGATTTTACTATAAGTATGAAGAATTTTGAAGCATAACATATCTTAGAAATTCATTTGCAAAGCATTGTTACTATAGGCAATTGAAGAGCATTCTAAGAGCATTTTTGAGCATGTGCATTATAATTGTGTCAATTTGAGCTAGAAGCATTGTAGAATCATCATAGAAGCATTGTAGAAGCATAGAGCAGCATAAATTCTCATTTTAGAAGTGTCACTAGTGGAGATTTAAGTTGAGATCTTCACTTACCACATCTTTCTAGAGAGCCATGAGATGCTATAGATCTTAGTTTCATTTTTAAATAGATTTGCATTGTATTTACTTAGAATTGTTGCTAATTAGATCTTAATTTCATGAAGGTGATTATCATAATCACACAGTCCCCACCTAAGTTCAAACCTCCTCTTTGTAATAAGGGGATGGGGATCCCCCATTTGTGGCCGCATTGATTCATATCTCTAGGTCAAAAGAATTTCATGTGGAGTCAGAGCATATGTCATGACAACATAAATAATTACATTAAAAATTTTACCAGACAGTTAATAAAAATAAAACAAAAATTCAAAAAATAAATCATTTTTTATTTGTAAGAAGAAACAACACATATTTTGGTCTTGTGCAATTTGATCATGTTATCTTCTTAAATAAAAAATTTAAGATCAATCAAATGAAGGTAATTTAGTCTGTGTTAAGGATGTGATGCACTAGATGATGAAGCTTTTATAAATTATTCTTCTTTTGGTCCTAATAATGGATTAGTACTACAAGCCTTCATATTTTAAGGCTAGTGGCACTAGAGGATGGAGGAATTCCCATCATGTCAAGTTGGATTCTTACTTTGTGATGGTTCTTTCAATGAGGACTATTTTTTTCTTTCTTTTCTTTCTTTCTGTTTAGCTTTCTCTTTGTGTACTGGCAGATTTGGAGGATGCATATATTGTGAAGTTTGATATTTAAATATAGGTAAGGGTTTTGGTGTTGAACTCAATATGGATTGCTACCCGAAGAGTTTATGAGACTCTGGTAGATAATTATATATTCTTAAGGAGGTTAATATGGATTATTTTTGAATAATTGGTTTGTGTAATTTGGGAGTTTAAAAAGATAAATTGAGAATTCAGCTAAAAGATACACCTTTGTGGGGGTTACAAGGCATCCTGAGATAGTTCTACCTAATGCAAGATTTATCTCTCCAAAATCTTGTGATGCAAGCTTTAAGGGAGTCCCTTTGCTAGGTGAAATATGAGATTTTAGGGATAAATTTACAAGATCAATGTAATGTTTAGGGGGGGGAGAGATGTTCGCATAATACATATATTAATAGTCATATTACATTGTACATTTTTATCTACAATGGTGTAGTTACAACTGTTATACAACTATATTTACTGCATCTCCTATATATAAATCCTCTACACATCATAAATTAATAAATTGAGCATTGTTTGTGCTAATCATTGTGGGAGTTTTCTCTTCAAGTGTATGTGTGATATTTATGTTGATTTTTCTTTTCATTTATATTATTGTAGAAAATATCTAAAAAAAATCTTCATAACATTCCTCTCAATATTAGTGTACGAGGTTGTTTGTATACCTTATCTTTCTTAGAGCTTTCATATTTTTGTAGTTTCTCATTAATGAAATTTTAACATAAATTGTCTAAACATTAGAGTATTATATAGACGTTTTCATTACATCCTAGGATCTCATAATATTTTTCATTTAGTTGTCATTTACAATCATTGTTCCACTTGTCGCCTTTCCAAGTTGGTGAAAGTGTAGTAGTTTATAAGTAGCCTTATCATGTCCACTATTCTCATATTTCAATCTATTTTTTTATTTTGTGACCCCCCTTCCCTCTCT
This sequence comes from Chamaecyparis obtusa, assembly GCA_027943335.1. NCBI lineage: Eukaryota > Viridiplantae > Streptophyta > Pinopsida > Cupressales > Cupressaceae > Chamaecyparis > Chamaecyparis obtusa. The sequence goes on along the minus strand of BSBK01006255.1, from coordinate 825,428 downwards.
CTCAAGATCATTTTTATTTCTCAAGATTTATATCTTTCTAAAACACTTTCATAGTACTCTATTCTATCTCTCTTCTTTATCTTGGCTACCTCAAGTCTTTCCAGGTGATATTATTCTTCTTATTATTGTAAACATTGATTTCATTATGACCCCAAGAACTTTGGGATTACTAAGCCCTATCAATATCTCATTTTACTATAGATACACTCAAATTAAGAACACACATTATTTTTATTTCTATCCATTTTTCTTGGCTACTGTGGAGGTAGAAATATCAAAGTGGATATTCAATCAGGGAATATCCTTAAGGAGCTCAAATATTTTTCTTTTTCTTTTTTTTTGTAGGTATTCTAAGGACATTTTATTTACATGATGACTTGTAAGTGTCTTCTTATTGGAAAATTTATTTCTATTGTTTGTTTAAATCACACTATTTAGTTTATTTCTTTATATTTTGATTGTATGTTGTTTTCTAGGATGTTTCCATTTCTGGTTTTGTATATTAGGTAAACAAAAAGATTATATTTTTGTAATTTATAATTTTTTTTGTATTGTATTCTTAAGCTAACAACATAATGTGTATAAATTTGCATGATATCCTAACATCTATGCAATATGTTAGGATCCTAGGTAGTAAGTTCATCTTTCGATTCTCTTTTGAGTTCAACAATTTATTTTTATAAATTATTATTTCCAAATAACATTTTATCAAATAACAATAGTTTCTCTTCTTACTTCTTCTATGTCTCTCTCCTTGGAATACCCTCTTCTACAATATTAATTGTGTTGCCATTTTAAATTTGAGTTGCAACACATGTGGGAAAGTAATACTGACTAGAATCTTGAACTCCGGAGTGGGTGCAATGATCCTTCACTATAAGTGAGGTTGATTACACAAGTGTCACTAGTAAATTTTAGCCTCGTTCTTTATGATAATTGGTCTTGTCAAACTTTCTTTGTTGATTGTTCCACACGTTCCCTTAAAAGTCAAATATTCGACTTACCATTTAGTTAAAAGTTTGACTAAAAACAACATCCAAATTACCAGCTATGATATTACCAGCATAAATCATTTTGGACCAACCTTGGTCAATTTTTTGACTACTATATATGTCATGAGTGTAGCGTTGACGTCGAAGGAAATAGTCAGTTTGGTTGAAAAAGTGATGACAATTTGAGTTTTTTTTAAATAATAATATATATTGATCATCTATTGTAAAATCCCTCCATGAGGTTCATAATACATATTATTGCATATTAATAGTTTGGCTTACTATGTGAAACAATCATGCATTCCTCCAAAGGGATATTATTTTCATGGATTACTATGTGAAACAATCATGCATTTCTTTAGTTTGTTGTCCTTTGGTTTACTAGTTTAATATGGATCACTAGTTTAAGAATGGTTTGTTTCATGTTTGAATGTACCATTGAATGAAGTTTGGCTATATTAAGTACACTCTTAAGACTCATGACATTTCAAATTCTCTTGTTTCCTTCAAACCTCTAGCATTCATGATGAGCTGCAGAAGCATAACAAGTTTGGATAGTTTCATAAACTAAAGACTATGAACAATTTTTTTGTCCATGATACCTTGAAATATTGAGCTTCTCTTTTTTCTAAGAATATTTTAACATTCTCTACTTAACAGGGCTAACCATGTGAAGGTGGAAGCTCATCTGGTCCCTCCTAGGAGCCTCTTATGACCCCTTATGATACTTTAAGACCTCTAAGATGTATTCTTAGGTATCGTAAAGGGTCATAAGGGGTCATAAGGGGTCCTAAGAGACAACAACTGAGAAACATAAATATAGGCATAACGCATGGTCACAATTCTTTGGAGATACAACATAATTGAGTGTATACCCAGATGATGCAACACAACTACTACTCCTCTAGTTTGAAGTTGACACTGTAGGGTCCAAAAACCAATCAAGATAGGGTCGAAAATGTTGATATTATGGCCTTTTAAAAAATATATCATGCTTTGGATTAAGACATTTCAATATATAAATAATAATAATAAATATGAAGGATATTTAATATTTATTGTTTATTGGTAAATCGATTTAATTTGTCTGGGCCCAAAGTTGGCCTCCTTAAGGCAGAATTTCTCATCCAAGTTGGCCTCTTGGAATATATGATTTCATTCTCATATATATGTGGATTGATCCTTGACGAGAAGACACATAAGACATAATGTGATCCTCTCCTTCAAGGATCTATTGGAAAGTGCTAGAGCGAATTCTTGCATTGAGTGAACTGTTGGAGCAAGATAAGAAAATATTCATAGAGCAGTTATGTATAGAAGTAGTGACATATTCAGATGATATTTGGGGTTTCTGCCAAGTAGTGCATAAGAAACTTTGTATAGAAGCAATGATATAACAAATCATACATGTGATGCAAACTTGTTATTGCATAGGCTACGATTTGCATCATCTGCCAAGTGCAGTCATTAACAGTGAATGCACTACATATATACATAAATTACCAAGTGTAGTTTGATAACACCTAGTTGATCAGATCTGGGTAGATAGATGACTTCTTGAAGCTAAGTTAAATAAATCCCTAGGTGGGCTAACATGGCATATATTAAACACAAATATAAAGGCATGTTTGTCGGCTGGTTGGACCTAATACTATAAGGCTAATTCAAAGACCTAGGGTAGACTTGAAGAAGCTATCCTTAAGAGGATAAATTCGATACAGGTTTGAAGGCATCATTTCTAGGTACTTTATTTCCTTCGTTGTGATTACTATTTTATATCATGTGCTTATTGTTTGGAAGACCTCTATAGTTTGTTCATTCCTTGATAAGTCTGGAAAATACTAACATGGTATCATAGCCTAGGTAGAGGAAATAGATTTTTAGGTCTAGGAATACAAACTAATTCTTTCAAAGCTAAGATTGGCATTTGAGGTTTGGCCTAGAAATAGTAATTTGATTTTACTTCTAAGGTTTTGATTTGTAATATCTTTGGTTTCCCTTTATGGGAAAACTTATTGGTTCTCATTGGCTGGGAAGACATGGGTAGAACTCAAGATTCTTTCATTTTTTGAAATTGTCTTTCCTTATTGTTCTAGAGGGAGTAGATCATCTTAAATTAAAATGCATGACATGTATTCTTTAGAGGGAGTATAATCATGGACTCTAGTGATAGGATCATAGTTGGTTAGTGTCATAACTAATACTTTGCATATCTAGTTAATCATCTTCTATTAGGACAAATGGGAAGCATACTTCACATGGTATTGCAACATACCTTCATATTGTTTGGCATATGATGTATGGAAACTTCAAATATTTCACATTGGCATTATTAATGTGTATAAAGTACACTTAGCATATCAATCTTACAACATTGATTCATTGGTTATAATATACCTTGGCATGTATGTGTGGAATTATCTATAGAGAATATGATTCTTTGTTAACAAATGATTGGATCAACTATTTGGAATTTTTGATTGAAAACATACCTTGTCCTGGCATATGTTATCTTTTATGTTGTCATAAAGGGACATTCATTGTAGATTGCTAGTTTTTTGATGTATAGGCTCATACATTGGCTTTGGTTGTATATTGGCATATGTTTTAATTTGGTTGTCTTCTACTTATTGGTTAACTTCTTAGTGCCCTTTAGTTATTGGTTATATTCAAGAAACATACCTTGAGAGGGAGTTTTGATCTTGTTAGAGGGAGAAGATAGGATTATCCAGAAGGAGTAGGTCACCTCGAGTAACATATACCTTGGTATGACTTAATTATGGGTATGAGGTTTAAGAGGGAGTTCATTTATGGGCCCACTTAATTCTATGTCATGAACCCCTTCCTTATGTCATGTTGATTACTTTCTATGGAAGCATACCCTTATGAATAGTTACATATTTCTGTTATGACACATTTTATACCTTAAGCTGTAATGGGAAAATACACAACTAATTTTTAGTATAACTAATTAATTGTTTTCCTTATTAATGCATGGGTGCATACATTATTGGTTAATGAATGTTGGAAAATTGGAATATGTTGTGTATGGTAAAATGGGTATATCTTATGTGTGTGTGGGAACATACATTATAATACTTAGAGATAATATTTTTACATGCATGAGAGCCTATTTTGTGGATATATGTTATCCTTTATATATGACTTTCTATCGATCATATATATGGGTATGGATACACTTCATTACAAAGGGAACTATATTGCATCTTGTTGTGATCACATTGCATCTAGTTCTATTTGGTTACCTTTAGGTGATGAGACTTATGTGATTACTCTTATGCTTATGACTAAGATTTGTCTATAGATGCTGATGAATTATGCTGGTTCTATGAGAGAACTGCATTTGGATATTGGTATTTGGTTACTTAATATGATTGTATATATGTCATTTATATACTTTAGCTTGTGAAGCATACTTTAGTGGATTATTATGTATGAATGGATCATACTTTATTTTATAGCTGAGTCTATATTTACTGATTATAGTTGAGACTATATTACATGTGGTTGTATGTGTGAACACATTTTCTCTACATTAAACTTGAATCTTATGATCATATTGGTTACTCTATACTTATGTGGATTCATGAGATGATATTTTGATTATGAGATACATTTGGTTGTTTCTAATTTATTAGATTACATCTATGCATATGGCTAAGTTGTTTCTTATGAATTGGATACTTAGAATATCATGGACTTCATATTGTTCTCATGGATCAGGGATCCATTGTTGAGCATATGGTGACATCATGGACTTGATGTCAAGAGACCATTACTTTGAGCATTTGATGAATATCATGGACTTGATATTCATTAGGCTAATGCTCAAGGATATCATGGATTTGATATCTCATGGATTAGGGATCCACATTTTAGCATATGGTGGATATCATGGACTTGATGTTTGGAGGCCATTTCTCTGAGCACTTGGTGAATATCATGGACTTGGTATTCGTTAGGCCAATGCTCAAGGATATCATGGATTTGATATCTCATGGATCAGGGATCCAAATCTGAGTAATTGGTAGACATCATGGACTTGATGTTGATAGGAAATTACTTTGAGCACTTAGTGAATATCATGGATTTGATATTTGTTAGACCAATGCTCTTAACATCATGGACTTGATGTTGTTTTCATGTCATTGACTTGACATTTCTTGAGTCTTGGTAACTCATGGATTTAGTTATCCATAAATTGGATGGTATACATCATGGACTTGATGATACCATGAATATCATGGACTTGATATTTTATTGGATGATTCACGAGGAATTGTGGATCTAGTTATCTACAAATTGGATAGAAAACATCATGAATTTGATGATAACTTGTGTTCAGAAAGTATCATGGACTTGATATTCAAAAGAGTCAAGGTGACTAGTGGATTTAGGAAATTCACAAATTAATTGGAAATTTGATATCATGGACTTGATATCACTTATGGTTCATAAAACATCATGGACTTGATTTTATCATGAATATCATGGATTGATACTCTTGGGTCATGGAGACTAGAGGATCTAGGAGATCCACATTTGGATGGTAAGCATCATATGATATGATGTTTCTCATATGAATATGAGATGTATGGTTTATGAAGAACACTTGTGTTCTCATTATATCTAGTAGATAGAGATCTACAATCATATATGAGAAATATATGGCATCATTGAATAAGGAATCCATTTTTGTTATGTTTTATGCTTTGAGTCTTGGAGACTCATGAATTTAGGAAATCCACATTTGATTGGTAAATATCTTGTGAGTCGATGTTACCATGATTTTCATATGGATATGAAATCTATGGCTGGAAATGATAATGAACATGTGTGTTCTTATCAAAATTGGTAGAATGGAGTTCTACCTTCATAGATGAGAGATCTATGAAATCTATTTTGGTTATGTTTTTCTATTAAAGAATCCATGAGTGGATCTTTGCCTAAAGTCCAAGAGGGAGTGTTGATATTATGGCCTTTTGAAAAATATATCATGCTTTGGATTAAGACATTTAGATATATAAATAATAATATTAAATATGAGAGATATTTAATATTTATTGTTCATTAGTAAATTGATTTAATTTGTCTGAGCCCAAAGTTGGCCTTCTTAAGGAAGAATTTCTTATCTAAGTCAGTCTCTTGGAATATATGATTTCATTCTCATTATAATGTGGATCGATCCTTGAGGAGAAGACACATAAGACATAACATGATCCTCTCCTTCAAAAATCGATTGGAAAGTGCTAGAGAAAATTCATTCATTGAGTGAACTATTGGAGTAAGAGAAGTAAATATACATAGAGAAGTTATGTATAGAAGCAGTGACATAATTAGATGATATTCAGGGCTGCTACCAAGTAGTGTAGAACTGGATTTGTATAGAAGAAGTGATATAACAAATTAGATGTGTGATGCAGACTTGTTATTGCATAGCTTGCGATTTGCATCAGCTCCCAAGTGCAGTCATTAACAATGAATGCACTGCATATATACATAAATTACTAAGTGCAGTTCAATAAAACCTAGTTGATCAGATCTAGGTAGATCAATGACTTCTTGAAGCTAAGTTAAATAAATCCCAAGGTGGGATAACTTGGCATATATTAAACACAAATATAAAGGCATGTTTGTGGGCTGGTTGGACCCGATACTCTAAGGCTAATTAAAAGACCTAGGGAAGACTTGAAGAAGTTATCCTTAAGAAGAAAAATTTGGTATAGGTTTGAAGGCATCATTTATGAGTACTTTCTCTCCTTTATAGTGATTACTATTTTATATCATGTGCTTAGTGTTTGGAAGACCTCTATATTTTATTCTTTCCTTGATAAATCTGGAAAATACTAGCATAAAAGTCATCATTATCTATGGTTTTTGGATCCTAAAGTGTCAACTTTGAACCAGAGGAGTAGTGGTTGTGTTGCATCATCTGGGTATACCACTCAATTATGTTGCATCTCCAAAGAATTGTGACAATGATGCCTACATTTATGTCTCTCAGTTGTTGTGAGATTAAAAGTCTTCTAAGGAACATGTCCTATCTATGTGGAACTATATAGGATCATCACCAAATGTGCACAGTGCATATTATTGCATATTAATAGTTTGGCTTACCATGTCAAACAATCATATTGCATTCCTCCAAAGTGTATTAGTTGCACTTACTACATTTATTTTTGGTTCATTGCTTTTAACAACACATCAAGTTAATGCAATTTAGTTTTTTATCCTTTGGTTTACTAGTTTAATCTGGATCACTAGTTTAAGAATGGTTTGTTTCATTTTTGAATGTACCATTGAATGAAGTTTGGCTATATTAAGTACAATCTTAAGACTCATGAATCCTCAAATTCTCTTATTTCCTTTAGACCTCTAGACATGTGTACTGTGAACTTTCTAGCTACAAAAAAATGGACTTGTGATGATTTTCACAATAGTACATGTGTTACAAGAAAGCTCACAGTGCTCCTTAGAAAAATTTGGATGCTCATCACCTGTGCATATAAGAGTTGATCAAAGAAGGTATATGCATAGGTGAAAAACATGCAGATTTGACCAAGCATTAATGGGAGCTTGACTCAGTAGCAAATGGACTTGTGATGGTTTTTATAATAGTACATGTGTTGCTAGGTAAGCTCCTAGTAGTGCTTAGGCAAATCTGCATGTTCATCACTTGTGCATATGACTATTATGGAACAGTTTTGGGTAGTAAGGTGGTTGTAGTCAGGTTTCTTTGAAGAGTTTCTAGATTATGAGAAGAGGTATGAGTGGAGGCTAAAGAAGGGATATCTCCACAAATATCTCAACAAATATCCCTTCTAGCCTCCATTGAATATACGTGTTCTAAGAATCTAAAAACTTTGATAATTGATTCTCAGCAATGCATGAATGTCGTAGTGATTGTATTAAACTCCTTCAAACTTTTTTTTTGTCCTTGGATCAGATTGTAATTTCCATAGATCTTCCTTGTGATCTGCTACTAGATCGCTCCTCCAAAATCAGATTTTGCTCCATAAAATCTGATTTAATTCACAGCTATTAATACTAGAACTCGCTACCCATAGGCTTAAATAATATACTCCTTCAAAGTTGATCAATATCACTTCTAAGTGCAGAGACAAATCACAATCCAAAGGATGATGTATTTCTCCATTCAATGCCAATAAATTTCATTGCTTATAATCTCTTCTCCAAATTGCTGTCTGGAATGATCAATTCTTGGGAGGAAGATTATATATGTTATGTTTTTGATATGATCTCTTCCAAGAATTGATCTACCTTTATATACAAGTGGAGTGCCTCCTCAAGAGGCTGACTTTGATATATAAAATATATTTACCCAACAGGCCAACTTGGGCCCTTGTTTAATCATTATTTAAATTAGACCATTAAGCACATAAAATTGATTTATTGAAAAACAATAAATATTAAATATTTCCTTATATTTAATATTATTATTTATATATATTGAATTATAATAATAAATATATATTCTATATATTTATTATCCAAGGCATAAGATATTTTTCGTAAAGACAGATTTGACCAAGCATTGCTGGGAGCTAGACCTGACAACAAATGGACTTGTGATGATTTTCAAAATAGTACATGTTTTGTTGGGTAAGCTCCCAGTAGTTCTTTGGTAAATCTGTGTGTTCATCACTTGTGCATATGAAGTTTCTCTAATGGTAGATATAGTCACTGAACAACCATTATGATAACTTGTTGTAATGTCCCCAAGTAAATTTGTAACTACAACCACACAACCTCCAACAGTGTAAAGAATATTTGTGGCTCTAGTAAAGTAAAGAAGCAATCTTCTAAGGAATACATTGTGCCTATGTGGAACTACCTAGGATCATGATTAAAGGGGGTTCTCAGACATGGTCTTTCTTGAATGGAATGACTCGTTACTTGTACATTGACTAGAATTTTGGTGGAAGGATGATTTATTTGCAACTTGCAGATATAGACATTGAACAACCATTTTCTCAACTCTAATTTTATCAACACAAAGGGACATTTATCATAGCCATAGAAACATGATTATTTTTAAATAGAATACACCAAGCAGTACCATAAGAAATATTGACCATTTAAAATCATAAACACTAAACCTAAATCAAATAGCTCATTTTTTTATCAGCATGTGTAGTCTCTGTGTATATGAAAAATGATGAAATATCAAGCTGAAATAAAATAGTGAACACAAATTCAAATTCAATTCCTAATTTATCAAGAGAAACCAACAATGTGGAACCCCACAATCAGAAAAAGAAAGACACATTGTCAACAATGTTCAAATTCTTGTCACCAAGAATAGACATAGGAAATCAAAAAGGGACAAAAGACAAGAAATAAGAAAAATCATTATGACTAAAGAAAAATCATGAAGACTATAGAAAATCAAGTTCTAGAAATGGACGGCTCTGATGCTTTTCCATTACAACAATTCAGCATTCATCATTTGGTATATGAATAGGTGAAAAACATGCAGATTTGACCAAGCATTACTAGCAACTAGACCCAACAGCAAATGGACTTGTGATGATTTTCACAATAGTACATTTCTGGGTCAGCTCCTAGTAGTGCTTAGCCAAATTTGTATGTTCATCACCTGTGCATATGAAGTGGCTCTAATAGCAGATACAAATACTGTAAAACTTGATTGGGACAATGGAATTTACAAATTAAGGAAAGGTGAGAGGATGAATCAAATAATAAAAAAAAGAAACGTGCTTTATCAACAATGTTCAAAATCACGAAGACTATAGAAAAATCATTAAGACTATAGAAAATAAAGTTCTAGAAATGGATGGTTCTGATGTGTTTCCATTACAATGATTGAGAAATCATCATTTGGCTCTTCTTGGTGTATTCCATTTAAGTATATCAAGTACAAAATATTCCATTTATATATGTTCAAAATTTTGCCAATAAAGAGTCATTTTTGAGAAGAGGTATGAGTGGAGGCTAAAGAAGGGATATGTGTGAAGGTTTCATAGACCTAGGTTACTTTTGTCCCACCTCATCTTAGTAAAGAATATATTCTCTAGAATTTTAGAGTTCTAGCAAATCACAAAAAATATTCCTTGTAGCCTCCACTGAATATATGTGTTCTCAAAATCTAAAAAATTTGATCATTAATTCTCATCAATGCACGAATGTGGTAGTGATTGTATTAAATTCATTCAAAATTTCTTTCTTATGTGCATTATGTTGTTGTGTTGACAACATTGGTTGTCAACTTGACAACACCATTAAGCCTATTTGGTTTTGACAAACAGTTTTATGACTATTACGGAATAGTTTTGGGCAATTAGGTGGTTGTGGTCAAGTTTCTTTGAAGATTTTGAGTCTAATTCTTTTTTGATCCATGTGAGTGGAAAGGGAAGTGTAAATTAGATGTGTAAGAAAACCATAATGTAATCGGTTCAATCAATAAAACAAACATTTTTCTCTACATACTATATTTTGTCCCGTGGGTACAGTCAGCAACCTTGTGTCTTCAAATGAGTTTTGTGATATGTTAATGAGATGACATGCTTTTCATAATAGCATTCTTTATTTTGGTCACCTTTGTAACAATGAATATAGTTGTATTATCATTATTTAAATTATTCTTCTCATTATATCTTCTCTATGTTTGTTACTATAATATTGATTATGCCTTTTTACTATTATAGTATTATGCTCTTTCATATTTTATCAATATTTTTATAGTCATGGTATCACTGTATTAACATTTCACTATTCCTAATATTATCATCTTCTTGTATTTGGGATTTGGACATCAGTGTTTTCATTAAAATATTATTATTCCTTAATTTTCTAGTAGTAGCTTTGTGACTATGGATCAATACTCTTTGATCTTAATTGTCACTGTTATTCACCTTTCTTTTGGACACCTCTTAATTCATCATATTGTTAATATGATTGAGAACAACAAAGACGGTGGGGTGAATTAGTTGTTCTCAGGTCCAGATGTATAAAACAAAATTCAAAAACTTTTCCTTAAATCATATCTGACAACCAACATCAACTCGATCATCACTGATTGTATAATAGAAACATATAACATTGTAGTCCACTACCCAGTTGTATCTAACTTGTAAAACAAAGAAATGTTTAAACCAAAACATTCACACAAGCATTGACACTAGGATTTATAGTGGAAACCTAATCTGGGAAAAACCACTTTGGAACATGCTATTATTATTTTCACTCTTCTGAAGTGAGCTCGGTTAAAAGCCAACCCTGTCAAAGGTTACAATACACACTGTTAGGTGTGACCTGGTTAAATGATTTCAATCACTCTATTAGAAGTGAGCCTTGTTATAGGACTTACATACACTCCATTAGAATGCAACCTTGTTCAAAGGATTTAAACATATGACTATTAGGTCAACCTTTGTTAAAAGGATTTTGACTGTTACAATGTTTAGAAAGTAGCAACAATATTGATCTGAAAAACATACAACTTAATTTGCAAATATCAGATCCAATTCCGTACATAAATGCTGGTTTACTAACTTTGAAACTTTTCCATCTCCATCTTTGATCTACTCGGAACTTTTTTTCAAGCAACCACCACACTTCTCCTTCAGCCTTTTCTGCCTATACAGTCAGTAAAATCTACTGATCTTCCAACATCCTCTTTTCACCTATGCACACACATACCTAATGCTTAGGTACCCTTAATACTTCCTCAATTAGGTTAACTCATATTTTGCTGCTCAATCTCCTCCATAGATCTTAGGGTTAGGTCAAATTCATTGAATCTACCTACTTTATGTTCTTTGGCTCCTTTTCTAGACTCATCTTCAAATCTCTTAAATATTTACAATAAAATGTTTTTCAATGCATTCAATGCTTTCAAACAATCAATAAATAAAGTCAACACATTTTACATAATCCAAGAATTCAACAATGTTGGCTCCAAATCTGAATTCTCTTCAAATATAAAAATACTGATACTTGATTAATACTGTGATCAACTACTTGGTCTTCATGTAGAAAGCTTTGTCATTACTAAAAAAAATGTTTCCTTGGCTTACACTATCTTTCTCAGCAATTAAATGATGTTTGGTCGACACTAGAATTTTGCTTGGCATATACTAACTCGGTCGACACCAACATCACTCGGCTTAAACATGATTTCTTGATTTTTGCTCAGTCAAGCTTACCGGTTTAGTCTTTACTCTTACTAGGATAAACAATACATTGTCTCATCATTGTACAACATAGTCAAGTACACTTTTTAGTATCAAGATAACTCAACCTTTCCTTAGGTGCTATTGTTACCATCCTTTATTTCCCTTGTTCACAACAATTCAATAGATATAGTACTTTCTTAAGTAACAATAATCTTACCAGTTAAGGTTTGACATCAATGAAAACACAACAATTGCTTCAATTGTAGTTTCCAACAATCTCCCTCTTTGGCATTGATGGCAACACCATATGATATCACCTGAATAACACATGGATTACCAACCAATCCAAAAAAAAACTTATCTTTCCATAAATTTTTTTATAATATCCTTAGCTTCATTCTGATTCAAAATCTATAAGCCTCACTTCTGTGACCATCAAAAATATCCAAATCCTCACTTCTGTGACTGTTGGAAATATCCAAATCTCCCTCTATCCTAGTCCTTCATTTTAGTTCATCATCTCCCTCAGGTTACTTTTCTTTACAGTGTCATGTGTTATTAAATCATCTCAGTTCATCTCTCTCTTCAACAAAAATGCTAAAGTAGAAACTAAAACATACATCCATCAGATGTAGATAGTATCTATGTAGTTCAGTGTTTCTCCCTCTTTCATCTTTCTTATGACAGATTCCTTGTTTGTGCTCTTCTTCACAACTCTAGGCCAATCCTAAAGTGTGACAATCTTCTGCATCAATCTATCAAATATTCTGTTGTAGCATATTTGATGCAGTACTCCTAGCTTAACTAGGAAGCCTCAGTTAGGGGAAGGACCCCTAATTGACTTCCCAAATACTCATGTGCTTCTTTAGGTAAAGCTTTAGTGAATATGTTTGCTAATTGTTCCTTTGTATTCACATATTTCATTCAGACTTCTTTATCTTGTACCAATTCTCTCAAGTAGTGATACTTGATTGCTATGTGCTTGGTCTTAGTATGCATCACCGGATTCTTAGAAATGTTGATAGCACTTGTGTTATCATAGAAGATAACAATAGGTTCAGTGATTTCTTCTTTCATGCCTACCAACAATCCCTTTATCCATACCAAATTTAAATAGTTTACTGCAGTAGCAACGTACTTGGCTTCAGCAGTAGATTGGGAAATGCAATTTTGTTTCTTTCTCGTCCAGGAGACTAATCTCTATCCAAGAAAGAAAGCTACACCACTACTACTCTTTCTGTCATCTACATTTCCTACCCAATCAGTATCTGTATATACTCTTAGTTCAAATCTTTCATTCTTCTTGTAATATAGCCCATAGTAAATAGTCCCTTTCAAGTATCTCATAATTCTTTTCACAACCATCATGTGTGTTTCCTTAGGATTGGCAAAGAATCTTGCCACAATCCCAACATCTAGTGCAACATCTGGTCTACTATGTACAACATACTACAATTTTCCAATCATGGATCTGTACAAAGTTTGGTTCACTTCTGCAGCATCATCATTCTTAGATAACTTTTTCCCAGTAGCCATAGGAGTACTCACTAGTCTAGAATCTTCCATCCCAAAAGTTTCTAGTATCTCATTAACAAACTTAGACTGTGTAATGAAAATTCCTTTCTTCATTTCATATACTTGTAAACCAACAAGTAATTTGATCTCACCAAACATGCTCATTTCAAATTCAGCTTGCATTTCATTTGAAAATATTTTACACAAAGCATCTTGTCCACCAAAAATAATATCATCCACAAAAAATTTTGCCAACAAGATACCTTTACCTTCTTCATCTTTCATGTACATATTGCTTGTGTCGTTTGTTCTTGAAAATCCAATCTGTATCAAGTAGTTATGCAATCTCTCATACCATTCTCTAGGAGCTTGTTTTAATCCATATAGTGCTTTGTTCAATTTGCATACCATGTGTCTTATGTTTGGATCAATAAAACCTTCTGGTTGTTCTATGTAAACTTCTTCTTCTAGTATACCATTTAAAAATGTAGAGTTAACATCTATTTGCTATACCTTGAAATCTTTATAAGCAACATATGCAAGTAGGGTTCTTACTCCTTCCAATCTAGCTATAGGGGAAAATGTCTCCCCATAATCTATTCCTTCTTCTTGTCTGTAGCCTTTGCATACCAGCCTAGCTTTGTTCCTAGTAATTTCACCATTTTCATTCAACTTATTTTAGAACACCCACTTTGTCCCTATAACATTTTTGTTTTTAGGTCTTAGCACTAGAATCCAAGTATCATTCTTCTCTATCTGGTCTATCTCTTCATTCATTGCTTGTATCCAGTCTCCATTTTCTAATGCCTCTCTAGTTGACTTAGGTTCAAATTCACACAGTAAACATGTTGGATTCTTTGTCTTACTTCTAGTCAAAACTCCAATATGTTTGTCTCCAATTATTTGTTCAGGCTTGTGATGTCTTCTTACATATTTTGCCAAAATAGGTTCAGCTCTTCTCTCCTCTAATTCATCAGTTTCCTCAACAAGATTGTTTGATTCAGCTTCTGAATGCTCGACAACCTCTTCCTAATACTCGACAACATTATCCTATTGCTCAGCATGTTCTTGTTCTCTCTCGGCACTATTTTCCTGATGCTCTGTAGCATCTTCCTGTCGCTCAGCATTACTTACCTAAGACTCGACATTAGGTGCAAGTCTATTACTTGCCTCTTCGTCTTCTTCAATATATACAAAAGATCTTTAATCTTCTAGTTCTCTTTTGCTGTCAGCTTCATTTCTTTCTACATACTCATCAATTTTGACATTCACACTTTCCACAATTTTTTTAGTGTTAGAGTTCAAACACTTATAAGCTTTACTTTTTGTGGAATACCCTAGGAATATGCCTTCATCACTTTTAGCATCAAACTTTTCATTCCTATTGTCTTTTAGTGTATAGCACTTGCTTCCAAAGATTCTAAAGTATTTAACACTTGGTGCATACCCATGCCATAATGCATAAGGTGTCAGATTTGTACCTTTCTTGATCTATACCCGGTTAAGAGTGTAGACAGCTATAGTTATAGCTTCTTTCTAGTATTTCTGTGACACATTCTTTTCAATCAACAATGTCCTTGCACAATCCAAGATAGATCTATTCCTTCTTTTTGTTATACCATTATGTGGAGGTGTTCTTGGTGTAGACATCTATCTTTTGATCCCTCTATCATTGCAAAATAGATTGAATTCATTTAATGTAAATTATCCACCTAGGTTAGTTCTAAGACATTTCAGGTTCCTACCTGTCTCCTTCTCAACCTTAGCCAAATACCACTTAAAGAATTGAAAAGCATCAGATTTTTCTTTTAGAAACATTACATGCATCATCCTGGTATGATCATCAACAAACAAAATGAAATATCTAGCACCATAGTAGCTTTGTACACCCATAGGTCCACAAAGGTCAGTATGAACCAAATCTAAAATGTTTTCAGAAGTAAAGGATTTTCTCTTGAAACTTGACTTTGTCATTTTTCCTAACTGACATTCCTTGCACATCACATTCTTAGGTTTCCTCAATCGAGGTAGACCTCTTACTTTCTTCTTCTTACTTATTTCTACCAGATTATCAAAGTTAACATGACATAGCCTCTTATGCCATAACCAAATATCATCAAGTTGTGCAACCATACAAGCTTCTTCAGATAGGTCAAGATAGAACAAATTACCTCTAGTTTGTTCTCCACTTCCAATCAGTTCACCAGTAGTATCAAATATTTTAGCTTTCTTTTGATGAAATTCCACTTGGTAACCAATGTTGTTAAGCTATGCAACACTTAGCAGATTATAATTTAGACCTTCAACCCAATATGCATTTTCACAAGAGATCTTATCAGTCGGTTTAATCAAACCTTTTCCTTTAATAGGACATCATGCATCATTACCAAATTTTACACTTTTTCCTGTATAATGATGTAAGGTATCAAACTTACTCTTGTCACCAGTCATGTGATGTGAACAACCACTATCAATAATCCATTTATCATTCTTGTTCACATAGGAAATTAATGCAGTTTTCTCATCCTCACCGGACTCATCTTTCATTGCAACATAGACTACCTCAATTTCAAAATCATCACTATCAGTGTCAGTTTCTTCTTCAGCAATATAACAAGATTTCTTACCTTTTCCTTTATAGTCTGTGTACCTTCTGTAGCTTCTATCATCTCTTATGTCTTTGTGTTTGCTATGTCTTTCTTCATCTTTATCATTCTTGTCAAGACATCTAGTAGCTATATGACTAGCTTTATTACATGCCAAACATATAACAAGGAGTTTACCTTTATATTTTCCTTTTCCCCTTCTCAATCTTCTAGCCATAAGAGCTTCTAGATCGTCAAGTTCTTCATCAGAAGTGTCACTGTCGCTTTCACTTTCTCTTTCACTTTCACTGATGCATCTTTCTTTTTATTTCTTTGGCTTGTTTAGAACTAATTGTGACTTAAAAGAATATTCAACATTTCCAATACTACCAATAGTGAAGTTATCATAGTTAGAGAGTTCAAAAGTAGTTTTCTTGCCAACCAAACTTTCCAAAGTAAGTACATTTGCAGGGTTACATCTAGATTCTTGAATAGCTGAGATCTTAATAGCATATGTAGGACGCAGAGTTCTTAGTACTTTTCCAATTATAGTTTCATTATCAATAGTTCCATTTTCTCCTCTAATAGCATTCACAACTTCTTTTATTCTACCACAATATTGTGCAATGTTCTCACCTTCTTGCATTCTCATTTCATCAAACTTACCTCTGAGACTCTTGGCTTTAGCTTTCAGTACATTTATGTCACCACCATAGATCTTTACAAGAGTGTCCCACATCTCCTTAGCATTTGTGCAATCCTTAATGTCCTCAAATTTTGGATAGCTCAGGGAAGATGCAATTTCTAGCATTGCCTGATTATGTTGTTACTTAGCTCTCAATTCCTTAGTAGTCAAAGGTGTGATAGGTGAGACATAGTCATTTTCAATGTAGTACTTTGCAAAATCACCAATACTAGCTAGATGTAGCTTCATCAAGCTTTGTCATGCAGGGAAGTTTTCCTTATTCAAATTTGGTACCTCCTTCTTATACATCCTAATAATTTGCTTCAAGTACCTTTAAACTTGATTTCTATAAACATCAATAAGAAACATAGCTCTTATACCAATTGTTAATATGATTTAGAACAAGAGAGAGGAGGGTTGAATCTGTTGTTCTTAGGTCCATATGTATAAAACAAACTTCAAAAACTTTTCCTTAAATTAGATTTGACAACCAACATCAACTCGATGATCACTGATTATATAATAGAAACATATAACATTGCATTCCACTACCCAGTTGTATCTAACTTGTAAAACACGAAAATTTTTAAACCAAAACATTCACACAAGCATTGACACTAGGATTTATAGTGGAAACCCAATCTAGGAAAAACCACTTTGGAACATGCTATTATTATTTTCACTCTTCTAAAGTGAGCTCGGTTAAAAGCCAACCTTGTCAAAGGTTACAATACACACTGTTAGGTGTGACCCGGTTAAAGTATTTCAATCACTCTATTAGAAGTGAGCCTTGTTATAGGACTTACATACACTCCATTAGAATGCAACCTTGTTCAAAGGATTTAAACATATGACTATTAGGTCAACCTTTGTTAAAAGGATTTTGACTGTTACAATGGTTAGAAAGTAGCAGTAGTATTGATCTGAAAAACATACAAATCACTTTGCAAATATCAGATCCAATTTCATACACAAATGTTGGTTTACTGACTTTGAAACTTTTCCATCTCCATCTCTGATCTACTCGGAACTTTTCTTCAAGCAACCACCACACTTCTCCTTCAGCCTTTTCTATCTATACAATCAGTAAAATCTACTGATCTTCCAACATCCTCTTTTCACCTATGCATGTACATACCTAATGCTTAGGAACCCTTAATACTTCCTCAATTAGGTTAACTCATCTTTTGTCACTCAATCTCCTCAGTAGATCTTAGGGTTAGGTCAGATTCATTGAATCTACCCGCTTTATGTTCTTCGGTTCCTTTTCTAGAATCATCTTCAAATCTCTTAAAGATTTACAATAAAACATTTTTCAATGCATTCAATGCTTTCAAACAATCAATAAATAAAGTCAACACGTTTTACATAATCCAAGAATTCAATAATGTCGGCTCCAAATCTGAATTCTCTTCAAATATAAAAATATTGATGCTTGGTCAATACTATGATCAACTACTTGGTCTTCATGTAGAAAGCTTGGTCATTACTAAAAAAAAATGTTTCCTCAGCTTACACTGTCTTTCTCAGCAATTAACTAATGTTCAATTGATACTAGAATTTTGCTCAGCATATACTAACTTAGTCGACACCAACATCACTCAGCTTAAACATGATTTCTCCATTTTTTCTTAGTCAAGCCTACTAGTTTAGTCTTTACTCTTACTAGGATAAAAAATACATTGTCTCATCATTGTACAACATATTCAAGTACACTTTGTAGTATCAAGATAACTCAACCTTTCCCTAGGTGTTATTGTTACCATCCTTTCTTTCCCTTCTTCACAACAATTTGATAGATATAGTACTTTCCTAAGTAGCAATAGTCTTACCAGTTAAGGTTTGACATCAATGACAACACAACAATTACTTCAATTTCAGTTTCCAACACATATATCTTCTATTCCATTTGGTCTCTCTAATCTTCCAAACTTGGACTGAAAATGAACCCTATGGAGACTTCTTGATGTGCTATTCAAAGGTAATGTATGATCTTTGTCTCTATTTCATGTTAGACCATTTCTTTACTATTGATAATTGGTTTTTTTATGATCATGATTGTGTCTTGCATCTTTTAAATATTTTCTTATTGTCTTCCACTTTCCTAGCACTATTCTTCATTGGTCTTTTGATCTCTTTTATTGGTTTTTTCACATCTTTGTGACTTTACATTTTCACTTTTTAAAATTTCATACCTTTGTAAACATTGACCTATCCATTGATTACCATTGTTATAGCCCTTTGATAGTATTAATATTGCAACAAAATTTTCACCTTTTTCAAGTATTAAAACAATAATCATTGTTTTCCACATTTGGAGATTAGCTACTCTTTATACAATCAACTCCATTATTTTCTTATTATAAATATGATCTATAGTGTCCTTCTATTCTTTCTAATAAGTGGTATTTCTATCAAATTTCTATCACATCTATAAATAGCTCTAATGACATTTCTTACAGGCATTCTATCAAAAATTTCACATGCCAATAACATTTTGCTGAAGGTTTCTAAATCCTTTTCAACAAATCCATTTTCTGCATATCTTGCAATCATTGAATTCCATGAGATGATATCTCTTTGAGTGGTTCTATCAAATAGTCTATGTACCTTGATTATAATTCCACATTTTATATACATTTCTATTAGAGAATTTCCAACTATAATGTATAACATAAATCATCTTTCCATTATGATTTGATGGATGCCTATACCCTGTGACAAATCTCCTATTTTTCTTTGTTAAATTACCCATTTTTGTGCATTTTGGGAGTCACAGGGTGTGAACAGTAGTACATGTTCCAAAAAAACCATAGAGCACAAAAATGTACCCATAGAGTACTATTTCTCACACCCTGTGACTCCCAATTAAATGCACAAAAATGGGTAATTTAACAAAGCAACCTTGTGTTTCTTGTACTCCCAAGACTCCAAACTGGAGATAGTGTCATATTATGCTATCAAAACTCCAAATCTCAAAGGAATTAGACTTAGACTTCCTAGAGCCCCAAAAGCCCCAAATTTGGTGTTCCAAACCTTTGGAGGGTGTGTTTGTTTGTGTAGGGGTGTTGCAAAGGCTGTCCTTATGTTTCATGATGAAGGTGGATGCTAGTAGATCTAAGATGATGGTTTGTAGGATGTATTTTTGAGTGAGGACAATGACTATCTAGTTAGGATAGTAAACAGTTGTTTTGTGTTTATGTCTATGTGAAAGCTTTGGTAGACCATATGAGGGTCTAGAAAGGGGGACATGGCCTAGAGAATAGGTGTGAATGTAGCTAATGGCGGTTTAAGTTAGAAAGAACAATGCAAGGGTTATGTAAGTGTATTTTGGAGAGAGTTGTAAGGACTGTCATAGAGGATAGAATGTGTGGTGTCTAGTTGAGAGGAAATGATATTGTGAGGAAGATAGGAAGGTGTAGTGGAATGTTCAAATAGGATCAGGGCTAAGAGAGTGTGTGGAAATAAGGACTATGAAGTAGGTAGATTCAAATAATATGACATGGACTTGAGGTATGACAACCCTTTAAGATCTATGATCTCTTTTTCTTTTTCTTGACTCCATACAAAATCTTCATCTCCTTCAATAATGGTTCCCTCTTAAACTGTACAACTATACTACACTTGGACAACCTAGACTATCTCTAAACGTGTTCTTCTATTTGCAAGGTACAATTCACTAACATTGTTTTTCTATTTTCAACATACAATCCACAAAACCCCCTAATTTACTTCAATTTTATTCTAAGCCATTTAAGAATCACAAATTCACATCACTTTATGAGTCCTTATGTTCCATTACGCTTTAATTGACTAAAACCAATTTGATGCATCTTCCCCTTATTGAGTAAATTGGGTCAAATTTACTCCAATGGTTAATCAAAATAATTATAATTATTTAATTATTTGTACTTCTCATTCATGAATTATTTAAATCATATTCAATTTGTTATTTTAACCTTCATCCATCACTAATTAATTCAAGAAATTCTTATCTAATTAATTATGTAATTTCACATTCCTTTTCTCATATAAAAACAAAATAACAAATTAGGATATGATTTGAATCTACCTACTTCCTTATTTCATATGATAGGATTAGGACTAGGAGAGTGGGTTAGTGACTATAATAGTGGACAATAAATAGTGAAGTTTATTTGAGAGGTAAGGTATTGTGTGTTTTGTGTACCAAAGAAAAGTGTGGATTGTGTGAGGACCCTAGGGTGTTTGGGTTGTTGGTTAGGGGTGAATGTATAAGAAAAGGAAAATGGATTGTTCTAAGGTAATAGTAAAGAGGTAGTAAACTGGCAGATTGAAGACAATTTTTGTGGCTTAGCTCCAAGCCCATCTCAAAATTATTGATGAAGGGTTCTCCCCTTAATACCACAAACACATAACAGAAATAGAGAACAACAACAATTTGCAAGAACAGAAAATGGGCTTCTTATTATCTCCACAAATGTGAAATTACAAATTTCAAAATTATAATATGCAAAGCCACATTGGCATTTTCCCTTACAATATTCGGTAGGACAAAGCCTTGAATTATTACCCAGATCTACCTAGATTTCCTCCGAACTACCTAAGACAACACTACGGGCCTTCCTTATATAGGCAATTTTCACTGCCCGAGAAGGTTTTAGAAATTTAGCATTTTAGGCCGACTAAACATAGAATTATTTTATGTTTACAATTGTTACAATAGGGTCAGCTCAAAATAATTACAAAATATGCTTTTAGGTAACCCAACTTCCGGAGGCCATAACTTTTTAACCATAGCTTCATTTTTCTATTATAACCACTTTTCAAAAATGCCAGGACAAGATCTATAGTGCCTGACTTGTGCAATCTCTAGTTAGCCGGGGACCGATCATGATCCGGAGCCTCTAAGGCCTTCAAAATTGAGCTCAAATATTTTGTACCCAAAAACCTCAATAACTTCACTGATACTAATGATGTGGCAATGAAACTGAACTAGAAGGTTGAAATGACTAAGATGAACCACCACGTGTGAAATTAGAACATTCCGAGATCGTATGACCAACTTACTAAAAATAGTAAGTTTCCATAAATAGTAGCTCTGCACAAGATAGCCCTTAATGAAAATAAACCAAAAATATTTTTGGGTGATGCAAGATTGCTCTTACACCCAGGATGCTCCTGCATCAATTATAGGGAGTGGTAACCAAACTAGTAGTGACAAAAGTATATAGATGTCAAGGTCAATGTTAGAATCCACAAGGAGATACCTCATAAGTTCAACCATGGTTCCATGGTGTCAAAGCACCCATTTCTTCATAAAAATATAGGATGTATAGGAATTTTTTGTGTGTTTTTTTTATTGTAATAAGGTAACATGGACCATTTAGAGATGTTTTGAATTATTTTGTAAGGTATTCATGCCAAATTGATCCTATGTACTCATTTAGGACCTCCTTGGTCAAACTATAGTCAAACCCTCCAAATGTGTGGGAATGGAGTGGAATTGACATTTTTTTATGTTTTTAAGCCATAACTAGAATATTGGAAGAATTATAGGGGCATAGGAGGTGATTAGATAGTCAAATGGAAAAAATGACAAAATTGTAAAAGTTGCTTGAGCAACTTGTCTTCAAAACTGAACATTTTGTGTTCCAACAGTCAACTGATTGGAAAATCAATTATGGAGGTTTGGTTTATTCTATTTTTGCCTCTTGGGGTCGAAGAATACATAGTTGTTGAAGCTTTGAATGAGATCAATAAAGATTTGTTTTGAATTTTCCTAGTATTCTATATTTTCCTTGTAATCAGTCAATTTGTATGACCCTATATGGATTGGAAAAATAAAACATACATGGATGTGTAGATAAGTGAATTACCTTTCTTTTGGATTTGGTTTAACATAGACCCATTTAAACTTCAAGGAGTTATAAGAAATTTTGTCCAAACAAGTCTGAAACCCTAACTGGATAGGGTTTTGTCACAAAAATGCCCTTTGCTCTTCATTCCACCATTGAATAATTATAATTCTTAGTGAAATGATAGATTTTAGGGTTAGATATCATATTTAGGAGGTTTCATAGTGATCCCATATGGTGGTAATGGTCAAATATACATTTCAAAGGTCTGACATCTCTCCATCTACAATCTCCCACCTCAAGACCATATTCAAATGAAAGAGCATTTAGAAACATTCAAGCCCACCAAGAATGAGAATTTTTCGATGGTAGCATTGAGAGGAATAATAAAAGAGCTCTAAAAACCCTAGGTTAAGGTATAAACTCGACCACAAAAGGACTGTGATAGCTTCTCTCAATCAATACTCAACCATTTAACCTCAAACTTGTAGGATGAATCTGTATGGTCTCATACAAATCGAGAGAGGTAAAGAAATGAGAGTTTTTTTATCACTTCCACCTTTCATCTATTTATTTAATTACTATGATAGGAATCATAAATAAAAATGCACTATAATTATTCAATAACATTGCATATAACTATACTAGAACCAGTTGTAGAAATAGAGTAACAAAATCCCAAAGGCCGAACAAGTTCAAGCGGTCCAAATGAAAATGAAAATTAAAATGCAAATGAGGAGAACCCAAATCAAAATCCTTACAAGCGATCCAAATGAAATTACAGATAATCCTCTTTGTGTGCTACCCTTCTTTGTCATGCACACTAGCCTTCTTTTATGTGGGGAATAATGAAGTGATAAATGAAACTTTTTTTTTTTAATTTATGCCCAGGGTGGTCAAAATTTTGACCAACACAGGCATGGATTAAAAAAAATCAAAATTTTCCTTCAATAATCCGACCAACCAAAACCTTTTTATTTGTTGTTTGATAATTTTGGTGGAAAAATAAGGTCAAATGTACTAGTGATATATAATGGAGAAATGCAAGAATAGGGATAGAAAGTAAGGAGAGATGATTTTCACACATAGATAGAGGGCTAACAAGAAAATTCTATTACCAAAAATATAGTCCAAAAGTTGTAACTAACCTACAGATTTAGTTTGATGCTCTTATGAAGGGACTATGGAAAATTGGTCGACTTGTTCCAAGACTAGGTCGACTGGGTAAACTTGTTCTCTACACTTTTTTAATGATTTTAGTTGTTGATAGTTGTAATGCCCCACCAGGGAACCTGGGAGAAATTAACCAAAAACATGTTACTAAGTTTACATAATAATTTCTTTCTCAAGAGTTTACAAACAATAATGAATATCAAAGCGAAAGAAATATAACATAAAGACAATACATACTCATAAGTATAACTCATTAACATATTACAAGTCTCAAGGGTTCCTTGACATAGAATTTCATAAATATAAATTAATCTAGATTAAGTACAATAACCATTCAAATAAACTACATCATCTCATAAAAGAATACCCAAATATAATTGAATCACCAGGTATACATGATAACCAACATCCACTGCACAAGTCACAAGGTATGTAAATATAATCTAAGTATAAGATATAATATAATAAATAAAACATAAGAGTAAGTCTCCAATGATAAACAAGAACATACAATTGCTACAAGGATCATCCAACACTGCTATGAGGACATCAAAATCTCAAATAGTAAAATAATCACTACCACCTGACCCCATAGAACCAAAGGTCCACTCCCACCATGTTGAGGAGATTACAACAGATCCCACTCAGATAAAAAACACCAAAAACCAACACAATACAAAACCTAGGAAAGGGGTCTTGAAAGCTCTCTATCTCAAAAAGGTACAACACCAATTAAAAAGACAAAACATACTCAACCAGAGGCAACCAACACATGTAGGAAACCTAAGATATATAAAAGTGTCATCACATGAGACAACTCTAAGATTATCTTGATAGTCTCTCTAGACCCCAACGCCCTAGTGAATCCATGTGGCATTAGTAATCCTCTCATACAAATGAGGTAAAAACTATGCTATATCCAGTCCATGCAAGCGAGAAACATCTTCCCACTCTCGTCCTATTAAAGACCCCAATCAAGTACTTAGGAATGGGCAAGGCATGCACTATCTTATTAATTCATTTTAAACTCTCAATGTATTTAAGTTATCACTTTATTAAGTAACGTGTAAGGGATACCCAGATAGCCACTTCTGGGCTTGGTGCCTCCAAAAAAATCCAATTCCGATCTATACACTCAAATAAACTTCCCTAATTCTCCATCCAAAATAAAAAAGAGAATAAATAACCAAAACCACAAAAGATTCTCATAAATCATAAACCATGATAATCACAAAAGTAAAATAATGGAGCATAGTAGAGAACAACACATCCTATACAAGGATCAAATAGTCCATCTCAATATAGACATTATAAAATATCATCCATCCCATAATGGATATCTCAAAAAATTAATAACATGTTGGACTAAGTATGCAAAGGTGAGTACTAAGAGGGGAGGGGTGAATCAGTACTATAAAACACATTTTAAACTAATTAAACTTTCCTTACTAACCATTTGTTGAATCCATAGCTTTTGCATGCATCTCATAAAACATATAACTCATAACACGTTTATTTTGATATTGCAGAAATCCCTATTAGAGGATAAAAGATGCGGTGGGGATGACACCTACAAGAATTCACTACTATAGTAAAAAAATTTCTCGATTAGAGCTACAATGTTAGGTAATTCTGATAGCTTACCATGTTAAGAGTATTAACTTGGTTAAGATTCTTAAGACTATTAAGTCTACCTTGCTAAAGGATTTTACAATTAGAATCTAAGAATTGTACCTGGTTAAAAGATTTACAAAATACGATCTGTTAGGATCTACTCGATTAAGAGACTTTACAATTATGATTACTCTTTAATAAGTAGTTCAAAAAATCATCTGTTAAACTTGCATCAATCATATTTCATACTTAATTCTCACTCGTAGATCTCACTTGGTAATCATGTGTAATCATCACATTTCCATCTCCAATGTTTTCTCATATAATCTCCTTGAGATTTGTAAATTATTTTATGATTAGTGTTGAGGTTCAATGTAATAAAAGATTCTCCTTGTGTCAGCCTACTATGCTCGGTAACATGTTTTCCTCTTGCTCAGTAATTGTCTCATATTTTCAGTTTGGTGCTCGGTTCTTTCTTGTTGGGTGTCTAAACTTTCTTTAGCTTTATTGAATTACATGTTCCCTTATTTCCTTTACCAAATAGCTTTTCCTACTTTATCGAATTGTCTTTCCTTCATTACCAAATAAATTTGACACACAATATGACTTCCTCATAACTAATGACAACCAAAATAACACTTAGGAGTATCAATCTCCCCCTTTGGCATTAGTTTGGTATGTTTGTTAATAACCTTCAAAGTCATCAAAGAATCAAAATTTTGTCCTTCTCAAAATTATTCATTTCTCGGTAAATTTATTACTCCCCTTGAAGTAATATCTCCTATACATATCCTTTCATATATATATATATATATATATATATATATATATATATATATATATATATATATATATATATATATATATATATATATATATATATATATATATATATATATATATAGAGAGAGAGAGAGAGAGAGAGAGAGAGAGAGAGAGAGAGAGAGAGAGAGAGAGAGAGAGAGAGAGATTTTTTCCTTATCCATACTATATTAATATATTCTTCATTTATACATATTTCCCCCTATTTTAACAAAAAAATCCAAAATAAGAACTTACTTCTTATCTTTTGTTCGGATCTTGTCAAAAATATATTTATATATGTCCTTAGCATCCTTTAGTAATGTCGTCCATGTATCCTTTAGTGTCCATAAAACTATGATTTTCTCACTTAAGTTAGTAGTCAAACTCACCATGCTATCCATAGCACTAACATCCAGTGTGCTAACTAAGTCCTTGGCCTTATGTATCTGTATTTACAATGATTCAATATGTGGAATCAAACTTGTTTGGAATTCTAGTAGATCCAATCTGATATGATTCTCCTCTTTTCTTACCTCATATTGCACTCCCATAAAGTGCTTCAACCTTTCATAATATTCCTTTATAGAATTAGGCTCAATGGAAATTTTTGATAACTACTTGGTGAGCTCCTTTTCCACATTATCATCTTTCTCTTTTATAACCTTTGTAAATTTTGAAATTAACAAAATTTGCTGAAATAATGAAAGAATTATTTGCATCTCATATTCAATTCATTTATGAACTCAGAAAGAGTTACCTTATCTAATGCAACTAATTGAAGGGTATGTGTAGGATCATGGTATTCCAAACTAGGCCCTTAAGTGGCAATGAAAATTCAAAAAATTAGGTTCAAGCAAGTCGACATAAAAATTTGAACAAGTTATAAATATTATATCAAAAATATGTAAGAAGAGAATCTATAGAAAATTGAATTTAGTTTCTAAGATACTAGGCCTTTTTTGAAAAATAATTATTCTTTATGCTGAAAATTTCAAATTTCAATGTAGTGGCAAGAAAATTTCAGGAAAAAAAAAAGAAGTAGGTGTATGTCTAACCACCTTAAACATAATCAAATGATAAAAAAAATTTACAAGATTTTAGATATAAGTAGTAGACTCATGTCCGGATGTGACACATATTTTTTTGTAATTTTTTTCCATATAAGTAATTAATTATGATTTTTTTTCTACAACTTTTTCATAATACAAAAAATCTCGTGTCTGACGATATTAACTTAATCTACACTTTATCAAATTGAAAATAAAAATAAAAATTTCTTATAGTATGAAAATCATAGAATGTGACACATGTTTTGTATTTCAAAAATGTTATACATTTGAAAGTTATAGCTATTTTTCAATAATTTTATCAATTAGGACTAGAAAGATAATAAGTAGGTGTATGTCTGACCACATTAAACAAATTCAAATCATAATATTTTTGTATAAGATTCTAGATAAAATTAGTAGACTTATGTCCAGATGTGATGCATATTTTTTTATATTTTTTTTTTTCAAGTAAATAATTAATTATAATTTTTCTACTACAAAGTTTCCTAAATATTAAAACTCTCATGTCTGACCACCTTAACTTAGTCTAAACTTTATCAAATTGAAAGAATTGTTTATTATTACTGTATTAGGTGAAGCATAGAATGTGATTTATATTTCAGATTTCAAAAATATTATATTGTTTGAAAGTTATAGTTATTTTTCAAAGAGTCTATCAATCAAGACTTCTTTTTCACATCGCCACTTTTTGACATATCATGATCCTACACATACCCTGAAGGAGTTCTTCAGTTACTTTTGTCTCCATTTTCTTCTTCTGTACTTGCAACATATATTTTGATGTGTCAGTACCAGGCTAGTTTATCTGACTTACCAATTCTCTCAATTGACTATAAATATCTCATTTTCATTTATAGTGGCCTTAGGTATAATCTCATTCAATACTCCTTTAACTTTCTCTAAGACATCATGTTTCTTCTTCTTTTCTATCATCTTGTCTTGTGCATCTTTTTTCTTCAATAGATCTCTGAACACTGAGAGTTCCTTCAGACTCATGGTTGAGATATCAACCTTAGTAATAACTATAGGTTCGCTTATATCAACCTCTTTTTCATACTTCCACTTCTTGGAATTTCCTTTAGAAGTAGATGCCTTCTTTGCATTGGATTGTGTAGATGTATCCTCAGTCTTATCTTCTTTTACTTTATTTTTCTTGTCTTCTTTCTTAATTCTCTTCCTTCTTCTCTTCTTTCTCTTCTTTCTTTTCTTCATATTTTTCCTTTTCTTTCTCTTTTTCTCGTTCCTTCTTTTGTTTTGTGGTCTCAGTAGGAGTTATCAATTCTTGATTTTGACCTTGTCCAATTTCGATCTCTTTTTTTCCCTTGGTCTCCTTGGTTCAGTATCCTATGCTAAGGGCATAAACTAGGAGGCTCTGAAGGGAAGACTTCAAGAGTTGAACTTTTCCCTCTTGGCTTAACAACATACCTTTCCAGCCAACAAGCTTCTTATGAAACCCACCCACCAAACTATTCTAGAAGGAATCAGGAGGTTTCCTATATAGCATGAGCCCCAAGTATATAGAAGGGAACCACTTGATTTGAAAACCTATAATATTAGCAATACGATGTTATCTATCCTTGGGAGTGTTAATGAAGAAAAGATAACTTTTATACTAGTTTATAATTTTTCTTGAAGTATTGCTATAACAGTTTAAAGTAGACTTAAGAGTTTTGGCCTCCTTAATAGTTGGGGATCCCATAAAAATAGTATCATCAATAAATTGTTAATGAGAGTAGACCAGATTAGTAGAAGAGAGACTGACCCGTTCAATCTAACTCTGAACAACCAACTTTTTGATGTATCTTCCAATACATTCAACTATCATAACAAAAGGAATGGGGGAAATATGGTCAACTTGTCTGATACCTCTACACAGTGTAAAGAAAGGGGTGATAGATACAATGACCAAAACTAATAGATAAGGGGTAGAGATCAACTGAAAAACTATATGAAAAAATTTATCATCAAAACCAAAGGCCTTAAGAACCTTAAAAAAAAATACCAATCCACTCTATCATAAGCCTTGGAGAGATCCAATTTCATCATAAAACCTTGCATCTTCAAAACTTCCAGAGAATGAAAGTTCTCATGCACTACAATGACGGAGTCAATAATCTATCTGCCAAGAACAAAACTATTCTATTGAGGAGAGATGATCCACGAAAGGAAGGATAGAAACCTCAGAGTGGGAACCTTAGATATTGTCTTATAAAAAGAATTGCACAGACTTATAGGTTTCAAAAGATCCATGCAATTGACTCTAGACACCTTAGGGATGAGGAGGAGAAAGGTCACATTAGGCTCCTTGAGAATTTATCTAGAACCAAAAAAATTCTTGAACCCCCTTGACCACATCAGATTGAACACTATGCCAAAAATATTAGAAGAAGAACATGGGGAAGTCATCTGGACCTGAGGATTTGCTACCTTTAAAGGAAAAGAAAACCTCTTTAAATTTTTCTAGGGATAGTAGAGAGGAATTTATTCTATTCATGCCCGATAAGTGAGGGGATAGCCTCAGTATTTGCACATCTTGATCCAGAGAGTTCAAGCTATTGTCATCAAAGAGAAGAGAGGAGAAGAATCACCTAGCTTCCTACCTAATATCCACATCCTCATTAGAGATGTTCCTATTAATAGCCAAATGAGAGATTCTATTGGCAACTCTATTCTTAGAAGCAATCATATGAAAAAATCTTGTGTTCTTGTCCCCGATCGTCAACCAAAGAGAATGTGACCTCTGTCTCTTATGATTTTTGATAGTATGGAAAATTTAATTTATTGTTTATTTTATCCAATCTTTTTATGTACGTTCTTACTTTATTGTCGTTGCAACATGTTTATGGAGTGACATTTGTAATCCAATTCTTACTTCACTCCTCATCCTAATGATTGATCACTAAATGTAATCTATAACATCAAGGTAAAAACAATTACACAAATGAATCAATTAACTCTTATCAAATAAAGTGATATAAAAGTTTTAAAATTATTCTATATTGCTAATACAATTTTTAATAGGGTTTAACTAGAACCAAAAACCTATTAATGTAAGCACTAGTCACATCATTGGATAAGAAATATAAGCAGTCTAGTTTTTCTTAATTAAATTACATTGTAATAAAGAAAAGATCATATAGAAGTCATTTTATAATCCAGAAAATCTAGAAAATGGTTTTTGGAATATGGATGGAACTATTTGGTTCGCTTGAAATTCTCCTATAATTCATAATGAGAAGATTGAAAATGTTGTTTGCATATGGATTTTAAAATATTATAAATTTTGCTTTACCCAAATTCTCATTTAAGTGGAATTGGAATTGCTTTTCCAATTCCACCTATTTAGATGGAAGATTCAAATCCTAGTTTTGGCGGTAAATGGGAATTAACAAATCTCTTTTCTAGTTTCATGTTTCTGAAAACAAACATAAAAAATGTCAATTCTGGAATTTGACAATCCCAATTCTTGTCTAATTCTAGCAAACAAATAGGCCCTAATTCTGGGTTAAGGATTTTATATAATACATATATTTTTTATTATGTTGTATCGCTAATTATAAGAAGTCAAAGTTTTAATTAAATAAATATATATTTGGTCATATAATTAATATAAATTGAAAATGGTATAAGAAATTAGTTTTACACTATAGGTGTCTCCTTATGAAAGGGTTCAAGCAAAAATTTACATGTAACGGTTGAAACAGCTGCAAACAAAAATGACTACCATCCAAATGATCCTCATTGTTCGTTGTTTTTAGACTTATTTTAGCACTGCCTTTCCCTTTTTCTTATTTATTTCATTCATGCATCCTAAGGCGGCTTCTTTTCAAAGTACGTGGGTCAACGTATGATATATTAAATCAAAGGTCTTCTCTTGGGGGACTCATTTTGTTCTTGGTTGATGGAAGGAGAAGCAATTATAATGTGCAGACGAAAGAGCTAATGGTTGTGTAGCTCTTCACAAAATGGACCATCAAGCTTCCATACTCTCCGTTGGGTTTTTTTTTATTGCTGACAATCATGCAATGGAAATTGTTGTGGATGGCATGGGTTCTTCATACAAGGTAATTCTCTTTGCACCCACATTAATGAAACACATGTTTTTGGTTTATGATTCTTGTACACGAGATTGAAAGTGGGTAATTCTTTCAAATATGGGAATTCCTCTTAGGGGTATGAGCTAAATTATGTCAAGAATAAGCATTTTGTATAGAGGTGTTCTGTATTGGTTGATTTCTGATCATATGGGTGCCTCTTGCTCGGTTTTTTATGACACCCATTGTGATGCCATGCATAGACCAACCCTGTGTTTTTCTAGGGATTAGATATCTAGCCTGTGTGGAATCATTGTCTGTGATGGTAAGATAATTAGGGTTTCCAAAGATAGTGGAAGGGGATCAGGGGTTTTGGTCTCATAGCTTAATGAGGAGAATGGGGATTATTGGGAACCCTTGTTTGAATTTGTTTGATCAACTTTGGGTGGGATGTGTTTTATCTGACTAGACGTAGGATGGTCGTGTGTAGCAGTGGAGAAGAGGAAAATGTGTTTTGGATGATAAGTTTGGTTTCCAAGGAAAAGGAAAGACATGGGCACAAGATTCTTGACTTGCATATGTGGCTTCTTGCTTGCAATCAGAGAGATGGAAATTGGCAACTCAATCCTTGCAACACTGGTGAATGTGTTGACAAGTACCACTTTAGTGTTACACATGGAATTTTTCATCACCCACTTTCAGGAGCCAAGTGGATGAATTTCAAATATAGTGGACCTATTACAAATGGAGCCCCATACTTTAGAAGATTGACATGATTTTTTAGAATTGTTGGCTAATTTTCCCTCCCTTTAATGAGAACAAACTAAACATAAATAGTTTTTATTGATTTGCTTAGAATCCTGTAGCCTCCTATCCAAAACGTACAGCACAAGAAATCCATTTTTCCACACAGTCTTGGATAAATGAGTGTTCTCTCCCTTTGAATTTGTGAAACCTCTATACCATCTAATCAATACCCATTGAAAATAACTTTTAACTGATAACCATCAACATTTGAGCTTTTTTGTATGAAACATGACATTAAAATTTAATAGAAGAAAAAATTTAAAAATTCTATATTATAATATGTAAAATTACATTTGAACAATTCCATAATATAATATGTAAATTTAATGTAATCTTAGTCATCTTAATAATAAGATTTAGGACATCTCCAAAATAGCCAACAATGATATAGGAGTCAACCATATGATTGAAGCATGTACAACTCTCATACACTAAAGTTTCTCACAATCAAAGCATACAATGTAGAGACGTGTTTGAGTGCTTCACTAATTCAAAGATTTTGAGAGCTTCCTTGCAAAAAAATATTTTGTGCACCGCTTCTAAAAATTATCCATCAACACAATCGATGGAATCAAATCAAATTATAAAGAAACCCATGAGAGATGGAAAAATGTACATCACTGCTGCTAGGATTCAATCATCATCTCACTAAATTTCTACACAAACAATGTTATTACTAATTCAGCATTATTACTTTTTACATTTATTTATTTTAATAATGGTTACATTATACTTTTCTACAATTTATTGCTCGGACTTCAATTTGGCAATCTTGGGCAATCTATTAGACATCAGTAAATATTGGTTGCATCCATGCTATCAATGTTGTAAAAATGTCATCAGGGATAATTTATAATTACTACTTCCCCCAAAAAATCAAATACTTCATTTTTTAGCACAACAAGTTTCATGCACCCTATTCGCTCTTAGGGGTCCCACCCATGAAATATTAATTTAAAGTGCTACAAGTTGGTGTTGTCTCTACAAATGCAATTTTTATCTCTTTAAACATCAACTATTAAACTCAATTCAAATGGTGAAGTACTCAAAACATCTTATAGAGATGCAAGATGATAGAATAAGATCTCACGTGTTGGATAAGTGAAGTGACATATTTTGTACATTCTTACCACTTCAATTAGTTAATGTCACGATGTGATATGATGATGTGGTTAAAGATGAAACACATGATTTTCAAAGAAAACAAGCTCTGTGGAAGCTCTTTGCATGCTCAGATTGTCTTTCACTATAATAGATATGTTTACACCATACAAGTATCACCAATACCATTTTCCTTGAATTAGAACATGGAACTGACATTTATTAATAATGAAACACAACATTTCACTATGTAATAAAACCCATTACATTACATGCATTGTGTCAAAGAGTTATACCTTTTGCAAGAAAAAGGTGGCTCAAAATCTCATGGTGCCCCAAATTGTATTTGAAACTTATTTTGATCATATCATTACTAACATGTTGCTTTGTCAAGGCCATATTCTAGTTATAGGTATTTAATCACTTGAAACCATTTTTCTTGTCTTTCTATATGTATATTTTAGCTAAATTTAATCATATGTTTCATGTAGAGGATGATTTGCAATCCAAAGACAAACTAAGTACTACTCTTCTTGTCAAATTCCTCCTATCCGACCAACAAATATAGTTTCATTCTACTGCAAAAAATATGTCTCTCAAACCATTGACAATGCTTTTCTCCATGAAGCTTGCCACCAAAACATAGAAAGCTACTCGTTTGTCAACACCTTTAAGGAGCACAAAGGAGTCTCAGCATCAATGGATGTTGTGTCTCTTTCCATAAGACTTTCTCATTTATAGTCCACCTCCCTATGTCTCTTTGAATATTTATAATCCATCTACAACACCCAACATCATTGTGTAGTTTCATGACCCCCAAATTCAATTAATAAGGTGAAAAATAAAGTGGGAGCGATAGAGAGAAGGGTGTATCTCAATAGAGACAAAGAAGAAAGGGCATGCCTCAAAATAGTGAAGAAGATAAGTTGTAGGTATTAGAAAATAAGACCACCTAATCTTCTTAAATAATAAAATTTGTGGCCACCAACTATGCTACATGCCAAACAAAGAATTTTCCACCACATTACATACTAATGAGCCCATGCATGTACAATTAATAGTAGCTCACTTTTATTAATATAGATAAACATCATAAGAATTATCCTACAACTTTTCAATTTTATAGAAATAATTTTAAAAATGGTATTTAGTTATAAGTGTGAAATTAGGATAGTTAAGAATTTGTAGATATTTTATGAAATCTTTAATTGGCAATTCCAAATTAAACAAGATTTTATATATATATTATTAAGATTCTATGGCTACATCATTTTTATGTTTCAGTCTCCATCTTTCTCAACTAATAAAAGTGAGCTACATTGAAAGAGTGAACTTTTCTATTGTTATTATAGTAAATTGTATTAAATATTTCTATTTTCACTTATGATCATGTTGTCATAGAATTACTAATTTTTAAAAAAAAATTACATCATATTACTCACTCAAAATTTTGAAAAAAATCATTAATTATAGAAAATTTTGACAAAATGTTTAAGCAAGTACCCATCCCTAAAAATATAGAAAGAAGTGCCCAAAGGAAATATGTAGCTGAAAACCAGTAAAGTATTAATTTCCCCTCACTTGGATGACTAGGTCAATTTTCTTTTAGTATACTCTCTCCTATACAGAAAAAATTTGGGACATTGGTTCTTGGTTCTTGAACTTGGGGTCCCTATGATGAATTATGGAACTAGAATTTCATCATTCAAGACTAATGACCATGACAACTAAAGTTTCAAATTCCTTATAATTGTTACAAAAACATAGCATTTTAAAGAACCAAATGAAAAAAATAGAATCCATCGTATAATCATAAAGAAAGAAAAGTAAACCATAAATATAGATCATATGAGGAATTAAAATAGTTAGCTTTTCAAATTCAATGATCCTATTGAAGCTACACCTTTCCACACAAAAATAGGAGATTGTGGGAATGAATCAGGGGGCATCTTTTCCCTCACTTGCTTCATCATAAGGGCCACAAGAGCTTCCACCATAGGCTTCCCATATCCACCATGAATATTTATAAAAAAATTCAATTAATCATCAAATGACACCAAGAGAAAAAATAAGTTTGATTGCCTTCAAATTTTTAAATCCATCTCCATTCATAGCCTAATAGATTTGAAGAATTGATCCTTCCAATAAATAAATCTCTCTCCCTCTCTCTATTAGTTGTCTCTATCACCTTCTCTATGTCAATTTTCCCCACTTCCTCCCCCTCTTTCCCTTCCTCCCTCAGTCCATATCTATCAATCTCTTCCTTTCGCCCCTTATCTTCTCATATATACATCTATCTCTCTCTTTCTCATTATATATGTTCCAGTGTTATATTTATGTTATGTCTGTAACTTATGGATTTGATCTATTGCTACATCTATTATCACCACAATTCATGGATCTCTATTTCAATGAATGGATTATAACTCTACGTCATGCATTAAGGCTAACAGGGAGAACAATTGTTTAGTTTAGATGCATTCCATTTTCTCATGCAATCTCACTGTAATTACTATTTTTATGCGGTGATTTCAATTTGTATAAATCTACACTATGTGTGCAATGTAAATAAGGAATATCATTATTAATTAATGAGACATTGACATTCTTGTTCAACATGCTTTTTTTCTATAAAGACTGCTTTGTTTTCTCTTTTTCTTAGTTAGATCTATGTAGCCATAGCGGCAAAATTCTACATGGTATTAGAGCTTAGATGCTAGGAAGGAGAAATCCAAGTTTTTTTTTCAAGTTCTAAAGATTAGATTGGTTGCAAAGAATGGAGTTTGCAGCCTCTTATCTTCTCACGCCATTCAACTATTTCGAATGCATGCCACAAATTATGCTTATGCCCACAAGTAGAGGCTTGTATCAAACAGTTATGAAAATAGATGCTAAGCTGGATTCTACATCAGAGATAGGTCAAGGTCATGTTCTCTTTGCATGGGCCTTGCCTTCTTTTCCTCTTTAGTGACACCATGTCAGTGGACCTATCATGCCTCTATTTTCAACATTATGGAGGGGTTTTATGCTATTCATGTTGATGATTCTTTACTTCCATAGCTGATCAGTTGTATAGATAATTGGCACCTATATTTTCAACCAGTACTTTATTCTTGCATAGTTGAGTAGTGTTGATAGGGTCACTCGTAAAAATTTATGTGTCATCTGCATCCTTGAATTATAGATGTTTTGCCTTTATTTTCCATATATTCATTTTTTGGGAGCACATTTGCAGATTATTGTCTTCTGTATCTTTGATTGACATATGTTTTGCCTTTGTTTTCCATTTGTTCATGGTTCGAGTAGTGTCGCTAGGGGCACTCATGTAGATTGATTCTGATCTTCATTTTGGTTTTAGATGAATCTCTTCATTCAACACTATGGTAGCTATCATTTGACAGATATCTACAATTTTCCTGTCACAAAAGATTTTCAGTTGTATTTATTTTTCATTAGTTTCTTGTTCTCCTTAGTTAGCCTTAAGGAGGGATGTTGGTGTTATATTTTTGTTATGTCTGTAACTTATAGATTTGATCCATTACTGCATCTATTGTCACCAAAATTCATGGATCTCTATTTTACTAAATGGATGATAACTCTACATCATGCATTAAGGATAATAGGAAGAACAATTGTTTAGTTTAGATGCATTCTATTTTCTCATGCAATATCACCGTAACTACTATTTTTATGTGGTGGTTTCAATTTGTATAAATCTGCACTATGTGTGCAATGTAAATAAGGCCCCATTTTTTTGTGGGAAGATGGCTAGAATTAGAAGTGGATAATCAGGTTTTGACCTGAATCTACTATTTGGAATGCTAATTTTGAAAATCAGGTTATACCATCAAAACCCAAATATACCACCAAAATGGCTGGCACCATCTTCCCATCGAAGGGGTGGAATTTGAAATTATAATCTAGTTTTGGAATTTTATGAATCCCATTTTAATTTTCTGTTGGGTTCGTGGTCTTCTTGGAATACGTTTTAGGGCTTCAGACTGCATTTTTTGTATCCACGTTTTACCATGTCTACATTTTTTGTTTTCGTCCACCTTAGCTCTACAAGGTTTTCGAAGGGTCTTCGAAGGGGTTTTCTGCTTTTTCATTTTCCTACAACAGGTATGGGTGCTTCCTCTTTTATTTCTATGGTTTTCCATGATCTTCATGAATAGCTTGTAACTTAGTTTATCTATTAAAAGTTACTCAGTTTTTGATATTTCTGCGATGAGGAATCTATTCTTAGGTCACAATAGAATGTTTTGACTTGAGATGTAAAACAAGATAATTGTCCACATTGGTATGTACTATAATCCTTCGTGGTCTCTGATTGTGGGGCTAGTATGTTGTTGATACCATCAGACAATCTATTTTATGGTACGATCTTCATGTGGGTATTGTTGGTTGCACTGTTTCACAAATTTTAAGAGACTGGTTAATTTAGATTTTCATGTATGCATTTCTGGTGTTTTTCAAAGATAATGAGACATTGAATGATTTTGAGTTGAACATGGGTGGGTGTGGTTTCCTTTGTGTGTTTTATTGGTAAATGATGTTGGTAGTTTATTCCTTTTGGTGTTTTTCACAAATATTGAGACATTGAATGATTTTGAGTTGAACGTGGGCGGGTGTGGTTTCCTTTGTGGGTTTTCTTGGAAAATGATGTTGGTAGTTTAGTTCATTCTCCAAATTGGATGGTCAGAATTCTTTTTGTCCTGCTTCTTATTTGGGTTCCCCTTTGCCATTTTTCATTGGATTTGTTGTGTTAGCCTAATTAGGTATGGTTGAATTTGGGAGATCAAGTTGGTTTCTTGGAAGAGCTTAATCAATTTGTAGGATCCTCTCTTGTAGTTCAAGAAAAGAGCAATTGCCACCAGATTTTATAGTAGTGTTTTTTTTCTATGATTTAGTGGCCTTTCTTCTACTGCCAATGTGCATTCCTATATGGTGATATAGATATTCATATGACTTGTTTCAATTATACCTGTTGATTCAAGCTACATTGCTTTTGCTACCCGCGTGCTTTCTTTTACAATGGTATGGGTGTTATTTCAATTCTACTGCTTGATTCATTTTTCTTCAAAGGTTTTCTTCTATCAAGGAGATATAGGTCTCTAGTGTAGTACAGTGGATTGTTTGAATGGAATGACTTAGAACAATCATTTCAGAGTTCTTCCATTTAGCTTTTCTTTTAAATATTTCTCTTCTAGAAATTTCTTCCTTATATTGTTGTTATTTTATGTAGATTAAATTCAATATCTCAGTATGACTTACTTCAAATATTTGTCATCATAACAAGTATGTGTTTTTGGATCTACATACAATAATAGCAATATAAGACTACCACATACTCTTTCAAATAACTATACATGTGATTTATTTGATCATAGTCATGATAATTAGATGTCTCTGCATTCATCTGTAGAAATTTCAGATATCTTCGATGTAAAGAGATATTCATGACTCATCTATAGCTCAATTCCTAGTTTCTTCTATCAAGGAGATGTAGGTCTCTAGTGCAATATAGTGGATTGTTTGAATGGAAGGACTTAGAACAATCATTTTAGAGTTCTTCCATTTAGCTTTGCTTTTAAATATTTATCTTCTAGAAATTTCTTCCTTATATTATTGTTATTGTATGTAGATTAAATTCAATATCTCAGTATGACTTACTTCAAATATTTGTCATCATAACAGCTATGTGTTTTTGGATCTACATACAATAACAACAATATAATACTACCACATACTACTTCAAATAACTTTACATGTGATTTATTTGATCATAGTCATGATAATTAGATGTCTCTGCATTCATGTGTAGCAATTCCAGATGTCTTCGATGTAAAGAGATATTCATGACTCATCTGTAGCTCAATCCCTAATTTCTTCTATCAAGGAGATGAAGGTCTCTAGTGCAATATAGTTGATTGTTTGAATGGAAGGACTTAGAACAATCATTTCAGAGTTCTTCCATTTAGCTTTTCTTTTAAATACTTCTCTTCTAGAAATTTCTTCCTTATATTGATGTTATTGTATGTAGATTAAATTCAATATCTTAGTATGAATTACTTCAAATATTTGTCATCATAACAGCTATGTGTTTTTGGATCTACATACAATAATAGCAATATAAGTCTACCATATACTCTGTTAGATAACTTTACATGTGATTTATTTGATCATAGTTGTGATAATTAGATGTCTCTACATTCATCTATAGAAATTTCAGATATCTTCGATGTAAAGAGATATTCATGACTCATCTGTAGCTCAATTCCTAATTTATTCTATCAAGGAGATGCAAGTATCTAGTGCAATAGAGTGGATTGTTTGAATGGAAGGACTTGGAACAATCATTTCAGAGTTCTTCCATTTAGCTTTTCTTTTAAATATTTCTCTTCTAGAAATTTCTTCCTTATATTATTGTTATTGTATGTAGATTAAATTCAATATCTCACTATGACTTACTTCAAATATTTGTCATCATAACAGTTATGTGTTTTTGGATCTACATACAATAACAACATATAAGACTACCACATACTCCTTCAAATAAAATTACATGTGATTTATTTGATCATAGTCGTGATAATTAGATGTCTCTGCATTCATCTGTAGCAATTCTAGATATCTTTGATGTAAAGAGATATTCATGACTCATTTGTAGCTCAGTTCCTGATATCAAGGAGATGCACATCTCTAGTACAATACAGTGGATTGTTTGAATGGAAGGACTTAGAAAAATCATTTTAGAATTCTTCCATTTAGCTTTTCTTTTAAATATTTCTCTTCTAGAAATTTCTTCCTTATATTATTGTTATTGTATGTAGATTAAATTCAATATCTCACTATGACTTACTTCAAATATTTGTCATCATAACAGTTGTGTTTTTGGATCTACATACAATAACCACAATATAAGACTACCACATACTCCTTCAAATAACATTACATGTGATTTATTTGATCATA
Source organism: Chamaecyparis obtusa (assembly GCA_027943335.1). Lineage (NCBI taxonomy): Eukaryota > Viridiplantae > Streptophyta > Pinopsida > Cupressales > Cupressaceae > Chamaecyparis > Chamaecyparis obtusa. The sequence goes on along the minus strand of BSBK01006255.1, from coordinate 785,056 downwards.
GTCATGATAATTAGATGTCTATGCATTCATCTGTAGCAATTCCAGATATCTGCGATGTAAAGAGATATTCATGACTCATTTGTAGCTCAGTTCCTGGTTTCTTCTATCAAGGAGATGCACATCTCTAGTACAATACAGTGGATTATTTGAATGGAAGGACTTAGAACAATCATTCAAAGTTCTTCCATTTAGCTTTGCGTTTAAATATTTCTCTTCTAGAAATTTCTTCCTTATATTATTGTTATTGTATGTAGATTAAATTCAATATCTTAGTATGACTTACTTCAAATATTTGTCATGATAATAGCTATGTGTTTTTGGATCTACATACAATAACAACAATATAAGACTACCACATACTCCTTCAAATAACTTTACATGTGATTTATTTGATCATAGTCGTCATAATTAGATGTCTCTGCATTTATCTGTAGCAATTCCAAATATCTTTGATGTAAAGAGATATTAATGACTCATCTATAGCTCAATTCCTTATTTCTTCTATCAAGGAGATCCAAGTCTCTAGTGCAATACAGTGGACTGTTTGAATGGAAGGACTTAGAACAATCATTTTAGAGTTCTTCCATTTAGCTTTGCTTTTAAGTATTTCTCTTCTAGAAATTTCTTCCTTATATTGATGTTATTGTATGTAGATCCAAAAACACATAGCTATTATGATTATGGTTCTTATTTGAAGGAGTATGTGGTAGTCTTATATTGTTGTTATTGTATGTAGATCCAAAAACACATAGTTGTTATGATGACAAATATTTGAAGTAAGTCATACTAAGATATTGAATTTAATCAACATAAAATATTTAATTTTGGATTCATGGGATAGAGAGATTGTGATTTTTAGGCACATGGCTTATGTAATATTGCCTGGATGCTTCATGCAATCTTATTCTGTCAAAGCAATCCCATTAGTAGTTATTAAGGTTGATTGTTAGAACCTTTGATTTATTGCTTAGAGGTTGGATTGAGAATAACTTGGATGTTGGACATGTGATTACATAAAGCATGGATTGGGATGTTTGATTACATAGTTCTCATTTTCTTGTTCATGTGAAGGAGTGAAACTAAGTTTCATAACAACAATCATTCTCTTCTCTAGATCTATACATGAAACCCCCAATAGTGACTAAATATTATCAAATATATGCAAACTTCTTCAGAAAAGTGTATGATCTTTGGCCAAAAGAAGGGAAAGACCCTTTCCAAAGAAATAAATGTATCTCTGTATTGAAAATAATGGACATCATATTGTCACCTACTAGGTGTTAGGGATATATTATGGGTTTGATAGCTAAAAAGTTTCTACTATTACTGAATCTGACACAACTTATTTACAAAGATAGATTGTGGGTTTGATAGTTCATCCATTTTTTCTTTACATTTTGTACATAGAATGGATTACTTGGCACACAATGGAGCCCTTGGGTTTCTTTCTAAAATATCCTGAAATAAAATTTTACCCAATTTTATTCTGGAGTATTTTCTCAAACAATTTTCTTCCTATCTTGATACATTGCTTATATGATGAATCACAGGTTGAACATTGATTTTAATATTTCTTTAAATCACTTTTATTTGTGGAATTCTTTCAATTTCATAAAAAGAGTTAGAAAAATAGAACATCAACAGCATGCGACCAGTATCTCCTTGCTCAAATCATTGTGTTTGTCCACATTTTAGGCCATTGATGGATCCTATTAAGAATATTGATGTTCTATGATGGGTAGCTGTGGAGACCACATATTCTCATCTTCTCATAGCTCTTATTTCTTGTCTTTTCATAGCCACAGTAGTGGTGGCCCGAGAAGGCAATGCACAAATGGGTAAACAAAAAAGAAAAGGAAATTCTTTTTATAGAATGGCTATTCATTCCAACGATGTGGATTGCCATGATTAGATTCGCATGACTAGGGGAGCCTTCTTTCATCTAGCTACTATCCTAAGGTTGAAAGGAACCTTGATAGATATGATACACTTGATGTTAGAAGAACAACTTGTGCTGTTCCTCCACACCGTTGGCCACAATCTGAGGAGCCACAAGATTGCCCACAACTTTGGGCACTCAAGAGAGACAATTAGTCGATACTTCCACAAGGTGTTGAGGGCTATCTTAGGACTCCACAAGGATTGTTTTGTACCACCTAGTCCAATCACTCCTCCTAAAATTAGTGGGAACAAACATTTTGATCCATTCTTCAAGGTAATTCTTGTGTTACAAATTTCTTGTATGGATTTTTATCCTTATCATATTATTGGTTGACCATAGAATTGATGATTCTATCATATCATATAGGATTGTGTTGGAGCTATCAGTGGAACCCATATACCAGTCACTGTCAATGTCAACATGTAGGTTAAATATCATGATAGAAAAGGCAACCTGTCGCAAAATGTTATGGGTGTGTTCCTTTGATCATAAGTGTCAGTGCTGCCTTACTAGTTGGGAAGGGTCTGCTATGGATAGTCATGTTCTAGCTTCGGCTCTGTCAAGAGTAGATCCTCTTATTGTTCCCCCCAGTAAGCCAAATCATAGTTTAATATACTCAAGGGTACAATCAATGTTTCATGTTTTAATAATATACTTTATTTATGTAGGAAAATATTTTCTAGTGGATGCTGGATATCCCAATGCACCTAGATTTCTTGCTCCTTATCGGTGTACATGCTACCACCTGAAGGAGTTTTCAAGAGAGAATCCAATAAACTCTCGACAAGAGTTGTTCAACCATTGACACTCCTCTCTTAGAAACTCAGTAGAGCATACATTTGGTATTCTCAAGTAGCATTTTCCAATCCTGAGGTATGCCACATCTTATCCTATCATGACACAAGCCTATATTGTATTAGCATGTTGCATACTACACAACTACATTACATTAGAGGATGACATTCCATCAGAAATTGTCACCGAAGAGGAAGATGATCGTGATAGGATAGATGTACCAATGCTAGAGACATATGGGTTATCTCAGCATGATAGAGACCAGTGGGCACAGTTCTGAGATGATATAGCAAGTAGAATGTGGGAAGAGTATAGATCCTGAGAATAGTTGTTCTTTTATGGGTCAAGACTACATGATGGTTTCCTTTTTCTTATGTTTTTCTCTACAAGTATTAGAATTGTATGGGTCAATGTGTTTTATTTGAGTAAACTGATATATGAATATACTTTGATATACATGATGGTTTCCTTTTTCTTATGTTTTTCTCTACAAGTATTGGACTTGTATGGGTCAATGTGTTTTATGTGAGTAAATTAATGTATGAAGATAATGTGATATACATGATGGTTTCCTTTTTCTTATGTTTCTATCTAGAAGTATTGGACGTTTATGGGTCAATGTGTTTTATTTGAGTAAAATGATGTATGAAGATACTTTGATATACATGATGGTTTCCTTTTTCTTTTGTTTCTATTTGGAAGTATTGGAATTTTATGGGTCAATGTGTTTTATTTGAGTAAACTGATGTATGAAGATACTTTGATATACATGATGGTTTCCTTTTTCTTCTATTTCTATCTGGAAGTATTGGTCTTTAATGGATCAATGTTTATACCATTAAAGACAATATGTATACATAGCATGGCATACACAGAACTAATGATGATCATGGGTGAAATTGGTAACACGAGCCAAATATCTTCTTCCTCAAAGAAGATAATGTGGACAAAGGAAATGGAATGCAAGTTTCTAGACTTGCTCCTTAAGCAAGTACGGCTAGGAAGAAAATGTGACAGAGGCTTCAAAAAAGAAGTGTGGAACACCATTGAGAGGAGGTTCAACGCTCATATGAACCTCAATCTATCAAATGACAACTTAAAAAATAAGCTAAAAACCTAGAAGCTAGCATATAGAGTGATGAAAGAGCTAAGAAATAAAAGTGGTTTCACTTGGAATGAGGCAACTCAGTGCATGGGTGTTGAGGATAGCATGTGGGATGAGCTTCTGAAGGTAGGGTGGTCTCTCTACTTTTTTGATGGAAATAATATTGCCTTCTTTTAAAGTTAATAATGAAAGAAAAAGAACCTAATCCATTTATTTATGCCAACATGTAGTGAAGAGAGTTCAAAAATGTCAAAGTGTATAAGAGGAAACCCTTCCAATACTTCAATGAATTGGGTGCAATTATGGGTAATGACATTGTTGAAGGTAATGCAACTACGACAGCCCTTGAGACTGATTAAGGGAACCCTATGGAAGATCCATTCAATGTGCATGATGAAGAGGACATTGGTTTCAATATACATCTTGATAGTGTTGTTTATTTGGACGAAGACCCTTATCCTTCCAATTAGTCTACTGCAACTGCAAGTTCTAGAGGAACTCCTACATCATCAGTCACAAGGGTGGAAAAGAGGAGGAAGGAAAGTATGGCCACTTCCTTGGATGCCATGTGTGAAAAAATGAAGAAAATAAAAGAGGGCATGAGCAATGTTCACCTTCACAAAATTGATCAATTTGATCATGACAATGCTTTGACGGGTGCATATAATGCTCTCAAATCCATCCCTGAATTGAGTCAAGGTGTATTCCTTAGCATATACGACACCTTCATGGGTGAACATGAAAGAGCCAAAGGGTTCTTGTTGATGAATGAGGATGAGAGAGTGGACTGGATTGCAGCCACATATGGTGGATTATAGTTATTTTCTACATACTTTATCAAACTTTATCATGAGTTGAAACTTTATCATACTTGTTCACATACACTAATACAACTGTGTTTTGGTTGATGATTGTTTATGATTGTTTATGAAATATATTCTGAGATAATGAAATGTTTTTGTTTTACAAATTCATGGGTGTTTATGAATTATTGGGTTTTGTTCAATTTTTTGTACATCCATATAGTTGGGCCCATAAAAAATGAAAGTAGGTTTCTGCATACTATCATAGATCTTCTGGTAGTTTAGAATGTTAAATTCATCCCTCTTTGTTAGAATTCACACTCCATTAGCTGCATTCCACCACTTAGTTGCATTCTCCAAAGGATATTCTAAAATATTTATGATCAGTAGTACAAAGCAACTATTTGACACTAATATGTAGGTCTCAACCCAATGGATTAAGGTTGAAATGCTTCTCCACATGTGTAAATTATTATGCCATGTACCAAGGCTCAGCTAAAACTTATCAACTCCAAGTAAATGCCACTCGATATGAATAATAATGATTGTGGACATTTCATTCCCTGAAGATGGAACAACTCCTTTGCTCTAATAATGCATCATAAGGGAAAAGTTACTATTGTTACTAAGATTGTATTGTTACTAAGATTCTACTATCTATTGTAATCTAAGATTCTATTGTTACACTTAAGATTCTATTGTAATCTAAGATTCTATTATTACTACTGTCTATTGTGGAATCTTAAGATTCTATTGTTACTACTGTCTACCATACATCACCAGTATTATGACACTTATAAGAAAGTATTTTGACTATTCTGAATTTGGGGATATGACAACTTAATTATGTACTTTTCCCTTCAAGTGCATTCTTTCGAACAGTTGACATACTACTGTGTGATTTTAAATGTTTGTATGCACTATAGTGTTAGACATTAAGTCATACACTTTGTGTGCAAGTGCTGACTATGCTGTATGGAAAATGTATTTGAACCTATTCATGGAAAGATAGGATGCAACCACAGATCATTAGACGACCTACTAAACAACATAATTCTAATAACTCTATGAAATCCTTATGAATTACACTATTTTGCTAAGTTTCTCATTTATACATTTAGCTAAGTTAAGATGCAATCCTTCTTTGAGGTGCTTGGTGAATGCTTTTGTCTCCACGAGGGAAGTATGGCTTCTATTTAGGTATAATATTAGCTTAAGATCATTCTAATTGAGTAGAGGTGATTTGGAATCACCTCTATGTGGGGGTAGAAGTATGGGGGAAATATGAGATCTACTCCCAAATCCAAATTTCCAAAGGGGAGATCCAATTTGATCAACCAAAAGGTTAATGCACAATCGAATCAATCTATGAAGAATATGAAGGAGAGAAAAAAACCCTATATTTCTCTATAAAGGAGTTGTTCTTGAAATCTAAAATAATTGAAATACAAATACTAACCTCAAATTAGGGAAAATCTAGAAAATGCCAATTTTTGATATTTGTGTGTACTTTCAGGCAATTTTGCAACCTATTTCGAACTGGAAATGCCAAGATGAAGAAAACCCAGAAATCTTTTCTCTTTCTGATAGCAAGTAGTCTTTGACACTCATAAAAGGTCAAAGGTTAGATTCTTTATTTGAAGGTTGATTCTGACTTTGTTCGTAGATCTCAGAAGTTCGCCGAAAAGGGTATCCAAATTCACTCTCAAATCCAAAATTATGCACCTGTACCTGCAAGAAAATGGTTTTGTTTGTTTGTATTTGGGGTTTGCCTTGGTCAAACTCTAGTTTGGAATCAACCTTAATATTGAAATTGAAATGGAGAATTCTAGCAAGTAGGAGAAGTAGATCTAACAATGAAGCTATGACATTCAATAGATACACAATTGTATTTCGAATGTAAACAAGTATGTTGATATGAAAGCTTGAACATCAATCAATGAAAATCAAACCTCCATGATTGTATGCTTGGAATCCACCTTAAGGGAAGAATGAAATGGATCTTGAAGATGGACAAAGGATCTTGAAGGAAGATCACATCACCATGATGGCTAGAATCTAGGGTTTGAATCATGAATCTTGTGTGCTTGAACCAAATTCCTTCAATGGCTTGAATGCTTGAATCCTTGATATTAAATGGAGAACTTGGATGGAGAAGAAGATTTGAATGCCTAAATGGATGCTTTCTTGAACTTGAGAGATTGCAATTTCTTTTTCTCACAAAACTTGATTGCTTGATGGAAAAAGAAGATGGAGAAAATTAGAGAGGAAGGCCTCGTTTTATAGTGAACTAGGGGAAACCTTGGAGAATTAAATCCTAATTAGGTCCTAACCTTTAGAAAATATACCTAGATTAAATGAAATTTAAGAATTTACCATTCTAAAACCCGAAATGGCCGACCTGGAGGTGGGAAAACAAATATCCCCGAAACCCAACATCCGAAAATCAAGGAAATTTGAAATCTGGATAGGGGGGTCAAGGAAGAGCTCGAACCTGACTAGGTCAGGGTCATGGTCGATCCTGACCTAGTTAGGATCAAGGTCAACTTTGACCCCATAAGGTTGACTTTGACCTTATGGTCAAAAACCTCAGAATCCTAATCCAGAATGCTAGGAAATGCAGATTGAAGTGAAAATCAGGGACAAATAGAAGCAGAATGAGGAGAACAAGTATAATCTGAGCAAAGATCCAATTCAAGGTGCTTGGCATGACCCAAACCACTCACTCGGAGGGCTAAATGCTCTTAACATGGAAGTGCTTCCATTTTAAGACAATACATTAAGCGCCCACTTTAGCAAGATTATGGACTCGATGCAAACTCTTGGTAAAGGAGAAGGAAGAAGAGATCCTAGTGGATTCAAAACAAAATAGAATGACACTTAGTTAGGGACACAAGCCCCCGGGATAATGATTCTAACTCAACATATGTGCATGAGGGTGCGAAAAACAAAAGGACACAAAAGAGGGGTTAGTACTAAAACAAACCCAAATCAACTAGTATAAGAAACCTTGCTAAGAAACCTTTCTTATACTAATATCATATTTGGAAAGCTATCATAAAAGCATAAATATTTACATAAGAAAGACAAGAGCAATACTATAAGTAACATAGCTTCATGATCTTGTCCTACTAGCATGAAAGCAAAAAAGAGAGAAAGGGAAAAGAGTGATTACCTCACCTAGTAAGATGCCCACCTTACCATGAATCACCCTGGAGGGAAAGCCCAATAGGTTCACCCATAAAATGTGCTTGCAATTGTAATGTGTCTTCTGACAGCTTTGAGAATACCCATAGATCCACCTTCTTGTATCACTATGACTATGAAATGCCTGTCTCCTTAGGATTTAGCAACTTATGTGCATTACCTTCAGAAGATTTAGCATATGAATGCGTGTCTTTTCAGGATTTAGCAACTTATGTGTGTTACCTTCCAAGATTTAGCATATTGAAATTTTTTTAAAAATGCGTGTCTCCTCAGGATTTAGCAACTTATGCGTGTTACCTTTGGAAGATTTAGCATATAAATGTGTGTCTTTTTAGGATTTAGCAACTTATATGCATTACCTTCCAAGATTTAGCATATTGAAAAATTAAAAAGTATAGTACAAGGGAGACCCTATATATGCCCCCCTCCTTAATATGGAAAAAACATACTATTTTGACATGTTAAGGAAAGAAAAGAACAAGGATAAAGCCTTCTTCAGCATGAAGACAATATCCACAAACAACACCCAGTCCAGCCAAGAAGGTCACAACTCCTATGAGGACATGGAAGGGATGAATGTAAAGAGATATCATGCAAGAAGTGAAAAGAAAGTAACCCTTATGAGGGATAGGACACTATTCAATTTCTAGGGTGAGAGATATATCAACAATGAAAACCCAATGTCAAACAATAAAATAGGTTGTTATCAAGGACATAGATCCTTAATGCAAACCAAAATTTTCATGTATGATTGGATATCATATAATAGATAAATATTGTTTACCCAAGGAAAGAGGTGAATCCCAAAAAAATAGAAAGAGATGGCATCCTTTCCCCACAAGTGTAGGAACAAAGATGGAAGAGGATACCTACTTCACAATGCAAGGAAATATCCTATTTACAACAATGTACACCATATCCTTAATGAGGGATATTGCCCCCTACATCCAAGAATATAGATAATCATGAAAAGGATATGTCACTCATGGAAAAGGATCCTCAAAGAAAGAGATCTTATCAACAAGACCCCCACCAAAGAGGAGTGCTTTATATAAAATATCATCTTTCGAAGGCAGGAACAAAGATTCAATCATCAAGCCCTCTGCAAATAAGAGGAAGAGAAATCTTTGGAATGAGGCAAACAACTCTAACACCAAAGCAAGGGTGAGAGTTTATAAAGAACATAATTTGCAAAATAGAGAAGAATTCATGACTTACGACAACAACTTCTCATATAAGAAGGTTATCCATAGTCAGAACATCTATCAATATGTTGAAATAATATTGCAATATAAACAAATACCACTAAGCTAAGGAAAGAAGTTCCCTAAACAAAGAGAAAGAAAGAGGTACCTTGCCCCCCAGAGATAGAGACAAGGGATACCTTCGCAAAACAAATGTCTTAGAAAAGATATCTAAAAAACATAATGTAAAGCCATAGAAAAATAGGAGAGAAAGAATACCAATTAAGCCCAAATAAAAGACCTAATGGATTCTAGGAGACTGGATGAAGATACACCTCTTGCCTCCTAGTCATGAGACAAGAGGGGAAGAACATCTACATTATATCTAAAGGAGGGGAATCCCCTATATCAAAATTATGAAGGAATTTTGAAACTGCATGAGAGTGAGATATAATTCCTAAAGAAGCTCTCTCTCTAAAATATAAAAAGAAATGTTTACAATCAGCAAGTAAATGTTTGTTACTATAATGAAAAGGACATTTGTATTTGTATAAAGCATCTATCAGCATAGGTCTAAATATTTCTTTCATGGAATTCATTAGTTCAACATATACCTTCTTAACGACTTCTTGATGAGTATTAGGGTTATCTAATATAGGTGTGGGGAGAATAATGTGAAGAGGAGGACAATGATCAACACCACCTACCTTAACTTGAGATTTTGAACAACCAACACCACACATATCCGATTTAGGGGGTATATGAACTAGAAACCTAATACCATGCTCATTATCTCCTAGACCTAAACCTTTATAACCTTGTTTAGTCACCATATTATATCTAGTAGTGTACATATTATGTAAAGCTTCTACAGGAGGTGATTGTTTATCATGTTCATGAGTAAAGGTTGCATGTGGTTGGATAATAGGTTTTGAAGAAGTTTCTTTACCCTTTCCTTTAATATCATCATGAATCGGCGGAGAAGGTAAATCAAAGAAATCTTGTACATCTACATCCTAAGCTATAGCTTGAATCCCATCATAAGTATGGGAAGGGTGAGGATGAACAGATGGAGAATTAGGAAGATTAGGATTGATAGGATTAGGATTAGGATGATTAGGAGATGGTGTGTCATCTACCAAATTCTTCACATAATCCAAAAGATGAGTAAGGCTAACACATAAATCCATAAGAAAAGTTTTAAATGTAGGCGGACTAGTGTCGGTCAATTTAACAAAAGCATAGGAAAGAGAAAAGTGAAGGGTCACCAACATAATGAAGTGAATAATACTCTCATAAACATCATAGGTATTATAAAGAGATGCTAAAAGAAGATTAATAAAGAACATAACCACACACCAAAACATCTTAATGATATCCACAGAAAATGAAATGCAAGAAATGTTTTTGGATTTTATTGATTATATAGATTTTTTTGTTTTTTTGAATTTAAAATGCAAGAACATAAAAGAAACCTAATCTTAATGCAAGAAAACAAATGATCTAACACCAAAAATAAAGAGTTGTCTATCGTTGGGTTCACCAAAATGAATAGATGTGATTTGGAATCACCTCTATGTGGGGGTAGAAGTATGGGAGAAATATGAGATCTACTTCCGAATCCAAATTCCCAAAGGAGAGATCCAATTTGATCAACCAAAAGGTTAATGCACAATTGAATCAATCTATGAAGAATATGAAGGAGAGAGAAAAACCCTATATTTCCCTATAAAGGAGTTGTACTTGAAATCTAAAATAATTGAAATACAAATACTAACCTCAAATTAGGGCAAATCTGGAAAATACAAATTTCTAATGTCTGTGTGTACTTTCAAGCAATTCTGCAACCTGTTTCAGATTGTAAATGTCGAGACGAAGAAAACCCATAAATGTTTTCTCTTTCTGACAGTAGGTAGTCTTCGACCCTCATAAAAGGTCAAAGGATAGATTCATTTTTTGAAGGTCAATTTTGACTTTGTTTGTAGATCTCAGAAGATAACTGAAAAGGGTATCCAAATTCACTCTCAAATTTGAAATTCCGCACCTGTACTTGCAAGAAAATAGTTTTGTTTGTTTGCATGGGGTGTTTTCCTTGGTCAAACCCCAGTTTGGAATCAACCTTAATATTGAAATTGAAATGGAGAATGCTAGCAAGTAGTAGAAGTAGATCTAACAATGAAGCTATGACATTCAATAGATATGCAATTGTATTTAGACTATAAACAAGTATGTTGATATGAAAGCTTGAACATCAATCAATGTAAATCAAACCTCCATGATTGTATGCTTGGAATCCACCTTGAGGGAAGAATGAAATGGATCTTGAAGATGGACAAAGGATCTTGAAGGAAGATCACATCACCATGATGGCTAGAATCTAGGGTTTGAATGATGAATCTTGTGCGCTTGAACCAAATTCCTTCAATGGCTTGAGTGCTTGAATCCTTGATCTTCAATGGAGAACTTGGATGAAGAAGAAGACTTGAATGCTTGAATGGATTTTTTCTTGAACTTAAGAGATTGCAATTGCTTGTTCTCACAAAACATGATTGCTTGATGGCAAAAGAAGATGGAGAAAATGAGAGAGGAAGGCCTCCTTTTATAGTGAACTAGGGCATAATCTTCTAGAGGGGCCACCTTGGAGAATTAAATCCCAATTAGGTCCTAACCTTTAGAAAATATACCTATATTAAATGTAATTTAAGGATTTACCATTCTGAAACGCGAAATAGTCGACCCGGAGGTGGGAAAACAAATATCCCAAAAACTCGACATTCAGAAATCAAGAAAATTTGAAATCTGGACATGGGGGTCAAGGACGAGCTTGAACTTGACTAGGTTAGGGTCAAGGTTGATCCTGACCTGGTCAAGATTGAGGTCAACTTTGACCCCATAAGGTCGACTTTGACCTTATGGTCAAAAACCTCAGAATCCTGATCCAAAATGTTAGGAAATGTAGATTGAAGTGAAAATCAGGGACAGATAGAAGCAGAATGAGGAGAACAAGTATAATCTGAGCAAAGAGCTGATTCAAGGTGCTTGACATGACCCAAACCACTCACTCGGAGGGCTAAACGCTCTTAACATGGAAGTGCTTCCATTTTAAGATGATACACTAATAATCTCATATAAATTATTGTGTTCTAAACCTTGTCACAATTTTATTGCTAGTTATTTTTTGGTTATTTATTACTGTGTTTACATTAACCTTTGAAATCTATAGGATTATGAAGCATTATTTGGTATTATGTTCATTTTATAGCAATATCAAAGTAGTTTCAAAATTGATCAACTTGGGATCATAGTAATAATACCAAAGCTTCTTTATTGGCCTTTTTGGGATAACATAAATAGTGAATTCATCTAGCCATTGCATGGACAATAATGTGAGTCAATACATTTATCTAAATTAGCCTTTCAAACAACATTATAGAAATGAATGATATTGTCCATGAGCCATCTAGCAGGTAGAAGCACAGTTGGAGGTTGTTAGGAGACAATTTATGGTAGGGACTATCCCCCAAACTATGGATGAAGCAAATATGGAGGTAGCTGATATTAATCATGAGCAACTAATAGAATTTGGGGATATGACAACTTAATTCTATACTTTTCCCTTCAAGTGCATTCTTTCGAACAGTTGGCATACTATTGTGTGATTTTAAATGTGTGTATGCACTATAGTGTTAGACATTAAGTCATACACTTTGTGTGCAAGTGTTCACTATGCTGTAATGAAAATGTATTTGAACTTATTCATGGAAAGACCTCTTTACAGTTTCATATCTCTTCTCAATTACTTAGTACACTCATCATTGCAAAAGAAGGGTGATGAAGATTCATTGATGTGTAGAACTCATTTTTAGTTTTGATAGAAAAGATTTTCATACTATAGAGAACTGAGAACTAAAAGGTCCTTGCAAAGTCATAATCGTTTACCAAAATGTATACATGAGAAACTTAGCAAAATAGTTTAATTCTAATTGTTCTTTAGATTTGGATGGTACACATCTTGGTTCAAACCTTGCATGATTTTCTTGTCATGTTTATGCTTATGCTCTTGGTTCAAACCTTGCATGGGCATACCTCATGTCTTCGATCCAACTATATGAGAATGTGTAATATCTTGGTAGAAGTGTTGTATCAAAATCTGAAGCTGCATGGGCATACCTCATGTCTTCGATCGAATTATGAACTCTTGCAGTGATTTTTTTTTGCAATAACTATTCACTCCTCTAATTACAATAGAAATTGTACTTACACTCAATTTAGTTTACTAGTCTTTTGGGAACAACAATAGCAATATTATTACCAGAAAACATGATGAATCTACAGCCAATGGTGCTACAGGAGCCACCTCAGAATCACAAATCGGTGAGAAATCACCTGACTGGTTCAGGGTTTTTTTGTCAACTAGCCAGTTGTGGAAATTAGGGAGTTTCCATCCTTCAATCTCTAGTGATATACATGTAGGGTGTCTAATCCATTTGAGTTGAATTAATGGAAAAACAAGCATGCCCTCCCTTGACCATTGTTTTCATTAAATATGCTTTTATAGACATATTGTTGCATTTGTTAGTCTTGTTACTTTGAACATATTTAAGTGGAATACACGAAGGAGTACCACATGATGAATTCTTAATTTAATGCATTGTTAAGGTGTAGTCTCAGAACTATCCATTTCTAGTTCTTCAGACATGGTTTTATAAATGTGTTTTGGTAGATGACTATATTGTTCATGATTTTGTATGTATATACCCTAACCATCTTGTTATTACTGTTGCATTATGAAATTAAGTGGAATAATTCTACTTTGTTCAATGCTCTATTTCATCTTGAATTTCTTTTCATTTTTCATTCATTTTTAAAAACCATGTGATAGATGCAAAAACAGAAATGGATAGTTATGAGACTACACATATGATGATAAAGTGAGACTACACATATGCTGACATTAAAAATGTTTGAAATAGCTTCTGGATTCGATTTTGTAGATATTTTTAGCATCAACATAAATCTAATCACACTCTATGATCCTTCATCGGGATGGGAGAGAGAAAAATGATTGAAAGAAAAGTCCATCATTTTGGTCTATTGCAATCATTTTGGTCTCTTTCATCCTGATGATGGATCACAGAGTGTGATCCAAAACCATGTACACAATCGAATATAGAAGCTATTTCAAACATTGATGCCAAAAATATCCACATATGTTGATGAAAAAATGAGCTATCTGATTATTGTTTAGTGTTCATGTTTGTAAACGGTCAATATTTCTGATGGTACTCCTTGTTGTATTCCATTTAAAAATAAACAAGTTTTAGTTTTTCTATCATGTTTACTTTATAGATGCAGGATTGACCATCTAACAATACGGAAAATAATGGGAAGAATGAGCAGGATATGAGATGGTTGCTCATCGAATGTGGGACATAAGGGCATAGAGTGTCAATTTCCTTGCATTTTTTTATTTAACGATGTGTTTTCACACCACCATTCAGTTTATGGATATTGTTCTTCTCCATCTTCTATTTGATGCTATAGTTTTGTCATTATATTTTTTGTATAAATTCGTAATATCAACATAAATGAAACTTTTTCAATTTGTACTAACAAAATATAGTCATGTTGTTATATGAATGAACAAAACTAGTATGAAAGAACAAAAATTTATTTGATACAGTGGTGATGGCTATGATAAATGTCCCTATGTGTGACTGTGGTGATGGAGCGCACTGCGTGTTGAGGATGTCACACACAGATACTAATCCAGAAGGATATCAGAAGGATGAAGATCAACGGCTGGCGTGTCTTCACGAAGGGTTTTTCTGACACTCGAGATTATGTGCCAGCCATTGATTTTGCCAAGTGTTCAAGATTTTTCAGTGGGTCCAGTGCCAGGTCAGGGTGATTTGTAGACTTCTTATTGGTCAAAGTGAAAGGAAAATCCATGGGACCATATTGCCAAGTGTGCTCAGGTGTTCGAACGTGATTGATTGATGCATGCTGATGAGGATTTCCAGGTGGACTGATGTGTCAGTAGGGTCCAGGTCTATAAGGATCTAATGGCTGGTGTAAAAGCGTAAAGAATATTCTGGGGTTATGAGATCATGCACCCACCATTAGATCGGTATCTCAAGTAGTGGGTCTGATGTCAGAAGGTTGCTACGTGTATTTGAAATGGCACAGTTTGATTGGTTGTTTGATGCGCAACGTGGCTGATGTCAGTGGGCCCTTGGGCTCAGGAGTTTCTAAAGTAAGTATAGCATGGTTAGATCTCATGGCTGTCGTTATACCGGGGATCCAAAGTGCTCGATCGTTATCACAGTGGTATAGCAACAGCCGTTTCATGGTGGTCTCAGGGGTGTGGGTCTAGTGACTTGTCAGAGATGTTGATTTGCTCATTTTTTATTGGCTACTGACTACTAAGGTGGTGTTTGACTTGTCAGGTGGGGATTTTAAGTGATTTTTTCAACGCATCTAGACCGTTCATCTGCCGGGAAACATTAGACATTGACATTGGCATTTGACTGTGTGTGTGAGAGAGAGAGAGAGAGAGAGAGATAAGCTAAGTCTGTCATGAAGATGGGGTCAAAACCAAGTGATTTGTGATAAAAACAAGTTAAAAACCTTTGGGAATTCTTTTGCCAGCTTCAGTTTGACCTTAGAAATCCATGATGGATTGTGGGAGGTAACCATATTGAAGGCTTGCTGAATCCTGAAATTTGGCTAAGTCTAGAACTTTTTGAATCTAGAATCTGCAACTTAACTCCTATGAAGTTAGAACCTATCCCAAACATCCTGGAAGCATTATATTTTATAATTTATACAAATATAACTTAAAGTATATGAAATTAAATAAATCAAACTTATACTTAAATGTTATATTTGTATAAATTACTCTCTCTCTCTCTCATCACTATATAGATCTATGTCTTACATATTGCGCATGCCCTATAGTGCACATGCCCTATATGGTGTGTGCACTATGTAAATCTATGACTTTCATAGCATGCATGCGCTATGAAAATCATAGATTTAAATAGTCAACACGCCCTATAGGGCATGCACGCTTTGTAAAGCATTTGAATTTACCAATCCTAAGGCTTGGATTTGCCTTGGAGATCCAACCCAAAGGCTTGGATGATTGAAATAGGCTTGAGACATGTTTTCCAGCAGACATACAAAAAAATGACATCTTTTTTTGTGTGCTCATTGTCAGGTTTACTCATGGCTCAAGAACGTAAAAATCAAATGACGTGATAGTGCAGATCTCTCTCTGAGCTATCTAAGTATATAATTTATTTTGAATTCTGATTTTGTTAAGTTTTTCAACTCTAATTTCTTTTGTGTGTATGTCTATTTTTTTGTAAAAAACCAACATGCAGTATTTTGTGCAGAGATTTTGGCTTGTTCATCAAATTTTGCAACAAGTTACATTTTTAGAAACTAGACTCCATTCTACACACTTTAAAAAAAAAAAGAAAATTTAATTTTTGATTAGTTTTAAATGATTTATAGGGGGAGCACATAGAAATTTCATGTTTTCAGGATGTGTGCACTTCATAAATTCATTAAAAATTATACGTTCATAAAAAAATTACCAAAAAAATCCAGGATAAACTACGTGGTGTTAGCTAACTTCTCACTAGAGAAATTTAAAAAATTTTGAAAAAAAGTTAACATTTTAGGGGGAGCACACCAAACAATATGTTATGTTTTTGGACAAAAAATAGGACCACTTTTTGTGCTCCCCCTTTTTTAGGGCCTTAATCTACACCATTTTCAAAATAAGTTAGTAGTTTAGAAACTAGATTCACAGTATTACAACTCTTGTTTTTGTCACATCTTAAAATTTTGAGTCTAACTATCTTCAAATTCTTGTTGAAGTTTAGAGTTTACTAATTTTAGGAAAAAAGTGGCATCTTATACCCCCTTTTTAGTCCCCCATCTTTGTGCACTTACCCCTATACAAAATACTATATGTCAGCTCCATCCTCTTTTTTGTTCGATTGCTTACTAACGATGTCAATAGACTTGTTGTAACTTCTTCATACTATCAAATTTGACCATGCATTCTTAGACTTAGCATAATAACATAATAAAAAACTTATATCCAAGAGAACATACGAAAACTTCATCATACACAAATGTGCCAATGCTATGATCATCATGTACTACTTCTCTTTCTGCTCTGTCTTTCATACTTAGCCAAATTCTGATCTTCCAATTTTGTGCGCTGACTCTAAAACTTCATATCATGAATTTTTTTTTGATAGATAAAAGTAGCAAGAGGTTGTTGGCCCATAGCAAGGACTAAAGGCACATTAACAGCATGTTAATGGCACTAGCCAAAAGAAAGTTCAATAGTATAGCATTAAAGCATTGACTCTAAACATACTTTCCTCTATCAAAAACAAAAATAACAATGCTAGCAAGCCAAAAAGCAAAAACAGACCTACTGCTATTAGTGTTCAGATTATAAGAAAACCAGAGCCACACCAGGCTAGTCTTAAAATAGTAGTAATTAACAAAACCCCCAAAAACAACACTGGGGGATCCCGACTAGTAATTGAGAAAAATAAAAACCCCCATAATTAACTACTTTTGCCCCCCAGCTGCTTAGACAACAACGTATTTGACCACTCCTCCAGCAGAAATTGGAAGAGATCCTTGTTGTCTTCATCCTCCGGCAGTGCTCCTCCAGCAAGCTTCTCCTGCACAAGACACAAAGTGGTGGCCAAATTCCTCATGATTTTGAGGGAAAATTTGTTGGTCAGCTTGCAATGGTCTTCGAGCCTCTGGACCTTCCTTCTAAGGTCATCGATTTCACTGTCCAGCTCCAAGAATTTCTTCTTGAGGGTGCCTTTGAAGCTAGTCACCTCAGGGGGAGCTATGTTTTCTTTAGGATCAACCTCACGATTCTGTGGCTCCAGGGTGGGGCTCAGAACGGGGGTGGGGTTGATCAAGAACTTTTGAGTATGCTGGGGACTAGAATGGGGGTGGGGGTCAACTCTCGGGGGGCTTGTTAGATGACAACACAAAACTTAGTCATATATACTAGTAAAGTCAACTTGCTAATAATCTCCCCCTTTGTCACTAATGGCAACAAAGGAATATGGCGAAGTTGCTAAACTACATCTTTACACAAAAACTTGCTATCCTTTTGTATATTGTACATCATATATTATTTTTTCTCCCTTATTCTATATACTCTACTCCCCCTTTGACATTAATAAAAAAGGTGCTAAAAAAGGAAAACATCAAATACTTACAAGGAAATTACATCAGAGTATGCAATCTGAAGGTTTTGGATTTCTTGCTGCTAGAAAACCTTGAGTGCATCAACTATCTGAAGATGGGTGCATAATGCATAGGTTAGCTTCTCCATATTTTCCAAATCTATGTAGGGACCTTGATCATATGTCACAATTGTGGCATCTATCTGCTTAATGTTCTGATTTAGAACATCTAATGAAGGTGCTAGTGCATGTCTAAGTTGTGCTTGTCTAGTCCTTATTTTTGCCATCTCTTTTTCTGCCTTCTCAATTTTATCTAACTATCCTTGATAGACATTATTGCACATGTTGATGTCTTGGGAGGGATCTTCTACTGATTTACTTATTCTTTCCATTGCAGATTTTACTTCTTGAATCTTTTTAGAGATGTCTTCAATGAGTTTTTCCTTATTCATGCAATCAACATTTATCTTCCTTCCTTTAGCTACTAACTCTTTTAGCATTTCTTGACCAATCTTAAGTTAATTAAGGTCAAGTGAGAAGTTACTTATGAATCCATTCAGCCTTTTCTTGACATATTTCTCTTCTACAATCCTTGATGCAAATTCTTCCAGACTTGATAAATTTACCTTGAAGCTTGATAGGATGTTGCTAACATCATCCACTAAATGAATACTTGTCACTTTCTTATTCACAATCAATAAATTGTTCAATAAGCTAACTGATTCCAAAAATAGAGGATTCCTCATTACTTGTTTCTCTTTTACTTTCTCCGTAGATAATACACTTATCTTCATTAGATCTTCTTCTCCCCATGCATCTAAGCTTGTTGTATCAGGTGTCAAACTTGACAATAATGATATTGAGGACTTAGGAGTAAGAAGTGTGCTTAGACTTACATCCATGAATTCACTTTTTACCTTCACTATGATCTCAATAGAAGGCTCTTCCTTAGGTTCATCTTCCTTCTCTTCTTCCTATCCTTTTAAGTCTTCAATTTGTACTTCTTCTTGTTGCTTAGGTGATTCTTCACCACATAGGATCTCAACTTCCTCAATGCTCACAAAGGCTTCTTCAAATTTGTCTAGATCATTATCTATCACTACCATGGATATCTCAACATTATCAATCACTATTGTTTCATCCTTAGCTTCACCCTTAGGCATAGAATCCTATGGACCTGTCATAGGTGCATTAGGAATCTCAGATTCTTTTTCTTTCTCAGAGATAACTTGGGTTGCAGGCATAGTAGGAGGATACATGTGGATTTTCAAGAATACTTTTTCAAATGCCTTCTATGTCTCCTTAGCAATCAACTCATAATCCTTATTTATTATTTGTAGTGTTCTAAGTTTAGTTCTTAGATGAGGCTCTACCAAATCCAACAAAAAAGTTTTCTCTTCAAATGAACAAACTAGGAGGTTGTCATCCAATATCTTTTCTCTTATCCTCAAATCCTCTTCGATAGCTTGTCTTTTTAGAGAGTCATGTATACTCCATACTTTATCAAGAATGTTTGTCTTAAGTTCCAATACTGACTTCTTGAACTTAATCATAAACTTGATAATCATAGAATAGATTTCTGATTTATTAATCTCATGATACTTATCATAGAGCTTAGCTATTTGATCTATCCTTCCTTCATCATTTACTCTAGTTCTTAACACTTCTAGATTTAGTCTGAATCGTACCTTAGGAGGTGATTGAATATTTCTTCATTTTATTCTTATTGACCTTGAAGATGGATGGCTTGTAGTGGTCTGCTTCTTCCTTCTAGACATCTTGCTGGGCTCGAAAGGTAGAGTGGACTCCAGATCAACTGTGATAGTGGGCGCAGAGGTGCTAACATTAGTTTTACTTTTCTTCTCTTTTGAATCGTCAAATATTTCTATTTTAACTTCAGTAGATGAGGGTGCACTCTCAAGTTGCATAGAAATCTTGGCTTCCCTTGCTTTATCTAAGTCTTCTTGGGTAACACCATGAATTTTAGAATGTCTGAGGTAATTCTAGATGCTTTTCTTTTTGTCACTACATTGTTTAAGATAGAGTCTACTTGTCTTGTCTTCTCTTCATATGTTCCCCATCTAGGTTCATTGGGATCTATAGGTGCTGATAGGAGGACTCATGCATACACTTAAAAAATGTATTCCTCTACTTCATATCCAAGTGGATGAATCCACTTTGTCCTAGGTTGAACTGCTTCCATGCATGTAATTTCTATTTCCACCATGAAGCATATAGTGTCTTTGTAATTCTCCACAATCTTCTCAGGTATCCTATACCTTCTCTGCATCTTAATTTTGAATGTCTTAATCTCCAAATCCATGTAATCCTTTAGGGTTCTTTTTTATGTTGTCTTGAATGAAATTTGAGGCAATGTAGGAATAACCTTGTCTAGATAGAGATTAGAGACCTTACCAACTATATGAAAATGCATGTAGATGATTAATGACCCAAAGCTGAATACTTTTCTCTTATCATGTTTTATGGCTCTTATATTGTCTAACAACTATGCACACAAGATCACACATAGGTTAAACTCTCCATTTTCCTTCACTATCCTTATAGCTACCAGAATAGTAGTCACAGATACACTATTCACTCTATTAGCATGCTGAAACTTGTATCCTAGTATCATAGCCATGAGTTTGATATCCTTCTCCTCTATGGACTCAATTGTCATGTTGTGCTTATCACTCCTAGATTTACAAGCCTAATCAACTTGTTTTCTAACATCTTTACTAGTAGGAAGAATGACACTGATTTTGGAAAGTCTGGTCATCTCATGAATGAGATCTCTTGTTATGAAAATAGGAACTTCTCCAATCCAAAATAGATCATCATGAATTCTTCTTAGAAGGATCTTGATCCATTTCAACTCATAGAATTCATACACAATCGCATATTCAATTATAGGGTTGTTTGAGAGGTGCACAAATTCATCCTTAAATGTCATGTTTGGATTAACCATTGTTTCTATGTGTGACATTACCCTATCTACTCCTACAAGCTCCTTACAATAGATGTAAGCGTGAATATCTTCAACATGCATAACTCCTATCGGAGTTCTAGAAAATGCTCCTTCTAGGTCATCTAGGACTGACTTAAATGGATGATTCTTGAATACATATCTCTTCCTCTCTATAACATCAAATACAACTAGAGTGGCCATTACTTACTTGATTCAACACTTAAAAGTAGGGTTCCAAAGGGTTTCTGAACCGTCCCATCTGAACTAGGGTTCTGCAATAATTTTAACACTTCCTTGTTAATGAAAACAACTTTAATCTTTCAACACTTACTACTTTGATCTCATGTTCTCTCCAAGGGCTTCATTGCAAAAGTGAGGATAATAGATCTCCGGTGACTAATAAATAATTTTTTTTTAATTAATGCTTTCCACCATAACACGCGTTGTAACAATGAATTCCAATTTTCATTCCTACTAAAAATTAGGCTGTGCGCTCTTGCATATTGCATCAACTAGTATCCAAACATCTAAAACCAAAGGCGCATACTCTGAGAGTGAGTATACCAGCCACGTAGGGGTCTCGAGCTTATTAAGCTTCCCATGTGACCATGAGGATCATTTAACCAAAAATAGGAGGTGCATCCATTACAAATGCATCCTCAACTATTTCATCAATATTATCTTTCTTTACTTCCTTCCAAATCATGCTCACATTTTCTATAGCTTTCACAAACTTGACTTGTCTAGATTCATCCAATATTGATTCTTGAGACTTATTAGGTCTTTCTTGTCTTTGCGCTTGTGATCTTCAAAAATTTGAGATGTGTCCAACCTTGTTACAAGTGTGATAGATGACTAGAGGCCTTATATTCCTCAGCACATTGATGTGAGTTACCATACTACATTATCTAGCTATGTGACCATTATAATTTCATATCTGACATGTGATGTTCTGAGGAATTCTAGAACTTTGTTGTGGTTGATTTCTCTAATTGTGTTGTATCTGATTTCTTTGATTTGATCTACAATTCATATCTCTATGACCAAATTTATTGCATGAATAACAATAACCATTGAATGGTCTTACCTCTTTACAATCTCTTGCTATATGTCCATGATTGTTACAGGCATAAAAAGTTTTGTTTATTTTCTTGTGTTCATCTTTAGATGATTCTCCTTTAGCTTCAATATGATTTTCAGTCTTCTTGGCTTCTGTATATTTTTCAGGTGATTTCATTCTTTCTTGTATTGCATCAATCTGAACTTGAGCTTCATTGTATCCAGTACCAGTGGTATCTCCTTTTAGCTTTCACACATAGATGTGAGAATCTAATAGATTAGTACTTGTGTGTAGTTTATCAATATGGTTCTTTGCTTATATCAATTCAGATTCCATCTTCTTCTTGATGTTTTCTAACTCCAAGATTTTTACATTTGCTTACATGAGTTCTTCATCCAATTGTTTGTTTTCTTTGACATGTTCTTCATAAACTTCCTGATTATTGATAAATTTTTCATCCAATTCTTCAATCTAATCCTTTAGAGACATGTTTTCTTCATTCAAATTTTTGACCATTTTTACCAAATTATTTGTTGAACAATCTTTCAAATCTTTTCATAGTTTCTTGATGAATACTTGTGAACCATTGAACTTCAATTTCAATTCTTCAATTTCCTTTTCAGCTTTGTCAAAACATTCAAGTGCTACTTCAAGATTTTTCTTCAAATGTTTCTTTTCAACTGTATCCATGATCTCCTCAAGTGGTTAAAATTCTCTTAGAGGACCAAATCTCTGATACCAATTGTTAGGAATGTGAACACTGATAGGGCAGGGGTGAATTAGTGTTCTATAGTTAATTTCTTATTCTTGAAACTTAACTCAATTACTTAAATAATGAAATGAATAGTAAAGAAAATGAAGTATTCAACCATAACACATAACACAAGATATGTTTATAGGGAAACCTTGGCCAGAGGAAAACCTTGGTGGGAATTAGTACCACTAAAATTATACTTGGTATTATGAACTTCTTAATGTCCCTTTTTGCCTATTAGGAGTAGTCTTTACATTAATGCTTAGTACAATAACCTGGTCAAAGGTCGGACCCTGTTAGGATTATTGAAGAACAAACCCTATTAGGGGTGGAAGGCTCACTGCTAGAGCTCACTTCTCATTGAAGAAGGCTATAACCTCCTAGTTATCAGATACATACTATATCTACAATGGTGAACTACTTCCTTGACACTATTGTCTGATCAGTTCCTTTTATGCGTTGATGCTTTAACCTCTTGTCAAGCTCTATATCATTCTTACTCCTCTAATACATACTTCACATACTTCTACTCTTCCATTTCTACCATACATACTCAAATAAAAAAGCACATGTCATATATATACATGTTGAATAGATGTAACCAAAACTAACTATTAGGTCGGCCTATAATTTAACACATACAACACTTCCAAATTAACTGCCTCAAGTGTGTTTACATAAAATTATATTAAAATTTTTACAACACAATTACAATAGGCACATAGCCTTTACAAAATAAAATGATACACACTATTCAAAATACTATATGTCGGCTCCATGCTCTATTCTGTTCTACCACTTATTGATTGTATCACTTAGACTTGCTGTAACTTCTTCATACTATCAAATCTAACCATGCATTCTTAGACTTAGCATAATAACATAATCAAAAACTTATATCCAAGGGAGCATGCAAAAACTCAGTCATACTCATGTGCGTCGATGCTCTGATCATCAGGTGCTTCTCTTTCTACTCTATCTTTCATAGTTATCCAAATTATGATCTTCCAAGTTAGTGCACTGACTCCAAAACTTCATATGACTTTGTTGCCATAATGATAACACAAAACTTAGTCATATATACTAGTAATGTCAACTTTCCAACACTTCAATGGTGTCAATTTTCCTTCTATAATGTCGTATATCCCGCACTTCTAATGGTGTTGACGCCACCAATAGAAGTGGCATGAATTTACAAAGATACAGAGCAACCCAATCAACTAAGGGTGGGTTCTTTGTTTCCTCATCAACTGAGTTCAAGGATAAATTGATGCTACTTTTGGTTTCATTGTAAAAAAATGTTGAATAAGTGGTTGAACATCACGGAAGTGTGGAAAATAAAAGCTAAAATATTGATAGTTATGGAAATTTAAATGATGCTAGTAAGTTTTCATGAGCTTGTATTTAGAGTTTGTAAGGAAAGGAAATTAATAAATGATCAATATTGGAACCTCAAGAAAATATACAGATATGTTGGTACTTTTATTTTTCTTGAATATGATAAACCCTCAATACAATTGATAGAGCTAAAAAAAGGAGAAGAAAGGATTTCCATGTTTTTTTGTCATCAACAAAGAATGTAGAGCTTGAAGCTACCTGCAACCATGGTCTTCCAAAGTGTATCATAAAAACAAAGTAAGGAGATTAAATATTAAATGTATATGATAAAATTCAAACTCCTCTTCTTTCTTTTCTAGCTCAAAACTTCAAACCGTTGAGGTGAAGTAATGGGAAAATACATTGAATGTATAGGAAAAAGAACAAACCCAACAAAACCTTGTGGAACTACAGTACATTTGAAAGCCTTCAAACCACATTTTAAAAGAAATAAAAGAAAACTATGTGGAAATGTGGCATACATATACCCTCAAGTTTAAAGGTTTGTACTAGTAGAGGAAAAATAATTAGAGTCTTGTATACATGAAGTTATTACTATAGGGAATTGGGGAAAATATGTTGAATCATGCAATAAGGTTTGAATTTCATTTTATTATTCCAATACCCATTTCAAAAAGTGGAGAGAAATTTCATGGATGACAAGATCTTGTGATAGAACCATGGTTGTTTATAGATTTAACAATTATATATACAAAAAACCCTTGTTTTTAGTTTTTCCAAAAATGTAAATACAAAGAAGATATGTCAAAGTCAAAGTTAACAAAATCAGATTGATGAGTGTAAAAGAACCTATAGGAGCCATTCTCCAAAAAAAACCCTCAAATGCATAATGGTAGTATACATGTATGAATAGTCATTTAAGTCTCCAAGAATCCTTTTCCGCATTCCCCATTGTGAAACCAAAAAAATAAAGTCCATCAGTACACTCCTCCTTGCTTGCATTTTCTCACATAGTTATAAGATATTTTTACCTTATTTTGATGCCTCCTCATGTACTAGGGAATATTCTCTTAAATATGCCTTATCACATGCAATTTTTTCACCATAAATTATTTTTCAAGGAAGGAAAACCCTAGTATAAGAGGGAACATTACAACAAAAGAGATATTTTTCAAGTGACCAACACATTCCAAGAATATTTGGATAATATTATGTGTTTTATTAGCATATACTAGCGACCCCTTCTTTAACTTTTTTCATCTATTTTTGTTCATTGGAAAAAATACCTAAAGCAAGAAAATACATATCATTGGAATGATGATTCAAAGAACTTTCTAGTGGTCTTGGTGTAATTGTCATCTTTAGCTTAGGGTGAACTCACAATAATGGGTTACACCTTTTTGCTTGAACGGACATCAAACTCTACATTTTGAAAAAAAAAATTCAGATTCGGATGCATATTGTCATCAAACCATTTGAAATTAGAAGATGAAGTAAATTAGAGTCTTTTAAGATTTTCTGTCTAGATTCTAAATATATTTTTTATTTCATTTTTCAATTTTTTTGAATGGTTTTTTTATTTCTCCCACAAAAACTAGTATGTTGCTAAAAACATCATTTTCAAAGAGTTACATTATTTTCGTAGAGCATTAATTTTTTCTCAAATAGATATCAATATGATTCTTTATAATTTAGTTTTACAACATCCATATGAAGGGCATGCAACTGGTTTTATGACATTATCATGATTATTGCATATTTTATTAACATTTAAAGTTTACTAAACTATAATTTTAACACACCTTGACTACATAAATTATAACTTGTCGTATATTTGTCCTATCTCATTTTTATTTTTTTTGATAGAAAGAGAAATTCAATAGCTAAGGCATAGATATTTTTTAGAATTTTTTTCTCCCATTTACTATTTTTTCATTAGAGTCAAACATAGAGGTAGACATATAGTGAAATATCTATGTTTAGTAATACTAAAAATACAAAGTCATAATAAACTTAATATATGTTAACATTATAATCATTGGAAATATTTTTCTCAGTAGTAACTTACTACATAGATAGGTTTGTCAAATGGATTCATTTGATTTGCCAAAAGATAAAGTCAAAGTGTTTTTTTGTCAGCATTTTAATATGTGTGAAGGAGACTCCATTGTAGGTATGAATGAGGAGTATAGATGTTATATCAATGTTTTTTTTTATCTAATAGGCTTTGAGCTAACCATTTATAATTAATTAATTCAAATGGAACCTCTAAAGGCTTAAATCATCATATTTTATAAAAATTTTGTTATTTTCTAAGTAAAAAATAGCATGTCTAAAAAAGTGCAACCCACTATTGTGGGGTCACCCCTTAATATTTTTGCTATACTCAATCCAAGTCATATTTTTAGTTTTACCTTTTGATCATGTTTTTTCATTATTGTATCCATATTTTTTATTCTTATGATTTTGGAAATGTGACTCATATCTCTTCAAATTTATAAATACACATTTGCATAGTTTTCATCAACCATAAACATCAACCATGCTTCAAATGGTGATCCTACTCCTCCAAGGATCCCAATACACACTCATCTCATCCATTTACAAACATTTGAATTCATTCTTGCAACCATTCTATCCTCTTGGACCAAATTGTCTAGTCATATATTGTCTACCAGTATAGCAGTGAGGATTTTACAATCCTTCAAATATTTTTCAAATAAACTTACATACCAATCACACATTTGGATAGCCTTTTTAAGGCTTCATAACATACTACAAGATTTACCCTATGTGTTTTGGACCAAGAGACTCAAATCCACCACTATCCTTGAATTAGGAGGGCTAATTCGACTCCATTTACAAAGCAATCCCTCTTAGTTCTTCACCTGAGGCCTTAATACTTTCAATAGAGTTACCAAATGATCCCAAAACATGGACCCTATAACCAATTTGTTCCTAAGACCTCTCCATATATAAAAGCCCTAAATTGCCCCTCCAAAACCCTTATTATCTAGGGCTTGGTCAATGTCTAACCTCCCAATGCTATACTCTCAAATAAATGGATGATTCACCATCCTTAGACCATAAATAAGTGGAATCAACCACAAAATCATGCCCTCCAGTGGCTAGAACTCATGTTTCTATAACCATGCATCATTTCCTTAACCCTCAACAATGTCAAACCCAACTAACTGCCCCTTTTCTCCTACAAAGAGCACTCATTCCTACATCATTCATGCTAATAGGTATAATAAAAATGTGGATCCATCCCCAAGTAACACTTGATAGTTAAATTTCAAAAATTTAAACTTTAAAACTTGACTAAATGACTCTTTAACTTTAGGACTTCAAATTTTGTCCATGAAAGACCTTACCATGACATTAAATCCATTATTATACTTGAAGACATAACCTATTAGCCTTATAGGCCTACTAGACCACCCTATGCAATCAACCTCTATTACATTCACTCTTGCCTTTATAGGTTCAGGCTTATTACATTGTATTGCATCAAATTACAAAATGGACCATAGGTCCAATTACATTCATATTTTGGTCTTTTTAGATCATTCAACCTTTATGAGTCTTTCAAATCCAGTTATTCCTTTTTATGACTGATTGAATTATTTTGTGACTTTTCAATTAAAGATCTTCACTCTTGACTTCAAGTTTATTACTATCATTTTCAATTAAAGTCACAATATTTATCCATTTATATGACTACATAAAAGACATAGTGCACATTTCCATGAATAAAGATTATTCTTTATGCGATTAAATGACTCTGTTGGAATTGCACTCATGCTACACCATTATGTTGCACATTTTTGACCTTTCTATCCCTTTAAATTATTGAATTTTATTGTACCTTTGTTCTAATTCAAACAAAATTATAGTCCACAAAGAATACTTGAAATTCAAAGGTGGGGATATAAAAGATAGTGCAAGTTAACTAAAATTTAAACATGAATCAAATAAAGTTAGAAAAACACCATCTATCCTCTAACCATTTACCATGCTAGATCTCATTAGGACCATCCATTTTTCATGTGAGATATGTAGTGGGAACACATGACAAAGTATTATTGAAAGTAGGAAATTCAAAGACCCATATAATTCCATATTGCAAGATGAATTTGGAATGACATCACAAATCATAAAATTTTATGCCACACTTAAGAAAGGAAATAATGAGGTGACAAGTTGCAAACAAAGTTACGATACAAATGCAATCCTAAACAAGAGACTTGACAACATGATATAGTCAAAGTACTTTAAATCCCACTGTAATCGTAGTCCTTGAGTACTATATCTTCTAGCTCTAGGTAAATTTGTAATGTGTTAATGTCATTAGCAAACACCATTTTATCCCTATCACATGCCCAATTTACAAGTAGATCGAATAATCTATTTCCATCTGTATACGTATTTGACATAATGTAAAGTTATCAAATTTATGAAGGAGCATCTAGGATTGTTGCTAAACACAATGGATTCACCAATTTTAGAAAACTCTTTTCTTGCATGCTTCAATTATAATCAGAGAATATCCCTTGACATAAAGATGTGTGACACCCATGTTGTGTACAAGGACAAGTCTATGGAAGAGATCTAGGACCTTAGCCATATTATTGGTACCATGGTGTAGGGGGATGGCTCACTTCAATCTTTGCTAAAAAGACCTGAAAACACATCATAAGGTATGATCCTATGATTTCATCTTAGTATAAAAATGGTGACCATGTATTAAAACAAGTTTTATAGTATATAGTATATACTAGCTTACAGACTCTAAATTTTATTTCTTGGTAACAAATTAAAATGAAATTCATGTGAAGAAATCTTAAAATTTTTATAATATGATATAGAATTCTCAATTATTAGTGATCTATCTAATCACTAAGTTCATCTTTTTCAATATATAGAGTATATAGTATATACTCACTTACTGTCCTAGATTTTCTTTCTTGGTAACTCAATAAAACACATTTCTCATGAATTGAAAAGTAAGATAAATTGATCAGCCCTTAATTTTTTTAATGGGTTGATACCAAACTAAGATAGGAAAGAGAAATGTGAAAAGAAAATTGTTTAATAGAATGTTGGAATTGAATCAATCCAGTGATCATTTTTTACTCCATATACTCTATAAGGTATACCATGTGCTATCCTTTCTATGTTCACCAAACCCTCAACCATGTTGAACAAATTCACTTCCTCATTTCCTTTCCCTCCAACTTCCTTTAGCACTAACCCTGACTCTGGGCTTCACTCTTGACCCTTAACCCCAACTCTTTCTATCTCAACTAACCCCATCCTTGGTCCTCACAGACATGAATGTCCTTGTTCCCACTAATACATTAAACATTCTCCAAATTCCCATTACAAAATTTCTCAAACTATCTAAGGTTTCATTCCAACACCCTAGACCCAAGAACTCTCTCTAGGCCTATCTAGTAGCCCTTCACATACAATGATCTGCAAATTGCACAAATGTTTCCCAAAAAACCTAGTGAATTATTTACATTTTCAAGTACCCTTTTTGAAGTTATTGAATCTATGTCATACTTAGATCTCCATCATTTGAGTAGTGAACCTTTCCATCACCCTATAACTCTCTATCTAGGCCTAATTAACCCTCCCATAATAATGTAACACCTATACCCACATACTTCTAGGACTCCATAACCTCAAAAAGTCTTGAAAAATGATACCAAATAAAAAATTTTCAACTTTATTTAATCATGCCCACTCATTCACATTCCCATTTATCAAACCCTCACCTTTTGAGTTAGTAGCCTAGGGCTTTATGGGAAACATCCTTCCCTACAACTCTCAACCCCAATACTGGTTCCAACACCTTCCCCTACATTCATATGGACATTCCTAATCATAAAACATCCCCTACCTTCATCGGGAATCTCCAACCAACAATTGGTGCTTGTTAAGTGCACCCTTCACTGTGTTCTCGACCAGGACTGTCATTACTCCCTTACCACCTTGCACTCTCCCTAAATTCAAAAAAATGTAGAATACATAGGATAAAACTAGGACATATCCCAAAAAACCACAATGATCATAGGGGTGGAAGTTCCCTTACATGATTAAGGAATACAACCTTAAACTGTTGACTATACCCTCTAAAAGCCAATCACAATCATGCTAGTTAATTGTTCTTCCTTGAGATCAAACCAAATGCTAAGGTAAATACCAAAACATGAGAATAAGATATGGAGGAGTGTTTTACATTACTTAACCAAGTCTCAATCATGTTTCATCAACCATTGGAGTTATGGATTTGCTAACAATTCCTTTAGGACAGTGACATACAAAAATGCAGAGAAATAGATTTGTATTGATGATAACCCTATTACATCTTCATGGTTTTCACAAAACCTTTATTCACACCCTTCCTCACATGGATCCTCCCTCAAAATAGACTTTATTATCCCCAAATAACCCAACAACCAAAAACTAACCATTTTTTTAACTGTTCCTAAACAGTCTAAACTGACTATCAACAAAATAAACCAAAGATTCTTGTCAAGTTGACAACAAAAGCTATCAAATAGACAACATAACATCTAATGCCCATACTTAAAGACTTATAAAAATGTTTAAAGAAAACCTTTTTGATCCAATCTAACCTATAACCCCCATATGACCCTTATAGGCCATATTTTGACAATAAGAGGAAATTACATATTTTTGCACCTTGAGTGATTTGACATCACTTTTAAGGCTATATTGGCCATAATACAAATATTATTTACCTTATAGGTCTTTCACCAATTCATATTCTCTAGGATTAACATAATGACCTGTAGTGACCCCTGGGTACACTTTATCCTTTTAAATGCCATAAAGGCTTACATCCTTGATCTCATTACAATATGATCAGTATAAGATCAAAAGATCATTGCATGACCATTATTGGTCTATTACATCATCAAATGACTCTTGAAGGCCATGTTGTCTTCACCTCTACCCAAGGATCTATTAGTGACCCTGTTGCACTCCTTAGGTCCTGTCCTTAACCTTGGTGCTCATGCACCATGAGTGGAAGGAGAGAAGTAGGGTGGGATGTGTAAGAGACCAAATTTGTAACGATTCCAATCAAAAAATAAAAATCATTCTTACAATAGTAAATCTCTACCCGTGGGTACAGTCACTACAACAATGAATTAAATTGCTTATGGAAATGTGTTCTTGGGTGAATAGTGATGCAGTATCATTTCCTTGTGTCAAAACCAAATAGATCAATGATCAAAGTTTTTAAATTCTGAGAACATGTATATTCAATGGAGGCTAGAAGGGATATTTGTGAATATTTTATAGATCTCTAAAATTCTATATAATATCTTCTTTATTGAGTTGAGTTGGGACAAAAGTAACATAGGTCTAAGAAACCTTCACAAATATCCCTTCTTTAGCCTCCACTCATACTTCTTCTCAGAATCTGGAAAATTTTCAAAGAAAAAGGTGATGAACATGAAGATTTTCCTAAGAACTATTAGGAGCCGGCCCAGCAAAACATGTACTATTGTGAAAATCATCACAAGTCTATTTATTTCTGTGTCTACTTCCCAATAATGCTTGGTCAAATCTACATGTTTGTCAAATGTAAATGGAATACTTTGTGCCTGACATACTTAAATGGAATACACCAAGAAGTACCAAATGATGAATGTTCAATTGTTGTAATGCCAAAGCATCATAACCGTCCATTTCTAGAACTTTATTTTCTATAGTCTTAATGATTTTTCTATAGTCCTAATAATTTTTCTTATTTTTTGTCTTTTGTCCCATTTTTATTTCCTATGTCTATGCTTGGTGAAAAGATTTTGAACATTGTTGACAAAGCATGTTTCTCTTTTTGATTGTCATGGGGTTCCACATTATTTGTTTCTCTTGATAAATTAGGCCTTGAATTTGAATTTTTGTTCACTATTTTATTTTAGCTTGATAATTCATTCATTTTTCATATACACAGAGACTACACATGCTAATAAAAAGATGAGCTATTTGATTTAGGTTTATTGTTCATGATTGTAAATGGTCAATATTTATGATAGTACTCCTTGGTGTATTCCATTTAAAATAATCATGTTTCTATGGCTATGATAAATGTCATTCTTTGTCGAGAAAATTAGTGTTGACAAAATGGTTTTTTAATGACTGTATCTACCATTAGAGCCATTTCATGTGCATAGGTGATGAATGTGCAAATTTGTGTAAGCACTACTAGGAGCTTAATCTAAAACACATGTACTATTGTGAGAAATCATCACAAGACCATTTGTTGCAGGGTCTAGCTCCCAATAATGCTTGGTCAACAAATCTGCATGTTTTTCACCTGTGCATATACCTTCTCTGATCAACTCTTATATGCAAAGGTGATGAAAAATCAGATTTGCCTAATCAACACATGTACTATTGTGAACATGTAGATTTTCCTAAGAACTACTGGGAGCTTACCCAACAACACATGTACTATTGTGAAAATCATATCACAAGTCCATTTACTGCTGGGTCAATCTCCCAGTAATTCTTGGTCAAATCTGCATGTTTTTTGAATCTAAATGGAATACTTTCTGCCTAGCATACTTAAATGGAATACACAATACCAAATGATGAATGCTCAATTGTTGTAATGGTAGAGCTTCAAAGCCATCCATTTATAGAATTTGATTTTCTATAGTCTTAATGACTTTTCTATAGTCCTAATGATTTTGAACATTATTAACAAAGAGTGTTTCTTTTTGTAATTATAGTCTTAATGATTTTTCTATAGTCTTAATAATTTTTCTATAGTCGTAATGATTTTTCTTATTTCTTGTCTTTTGTCCCTTTTTTATTTCCTATGTCTATGCTTGGTGACAAGATTTTATCACCTTCTTTTGATGGTATATTTCATTCACTCTATGTGGAATATTATTTTGTTCACTCTTTTATTTTAGCTTGATATTTAATTCATTTTTCATTTACATAGATATTACAGATGCTGATAAAAAAATGAGCTATTTGATTTAGGTTTTACTTTTCATGATTGTAAATGGTTAATATTTATGATGGTACTCCTTGGTGTATTACATTTACAAATAATCAAGTTTTTATGGCTATGATAAATGTCCCTTTGTGTTGAGAAAATTAGAGTTGAGAAAATGGTTGTTGAGTGACGATTTGTATCTATAGGTTGCAAAAAAATCATCCTTCTTCCACCAACAAGTCATTCCATTCAAGAAAGACCATGTTTGACAATATCAACCCACAACAAAATAGGGAGAGAATTTCTAGATTGTGGTCTAACTTTAAAAGAAAAGGTGATGGAAAATGTTATTGTCCTTGCAAAATTTGTAGGGGCTTAAAGACTCAAAGATATCTAATCAAAACAACTAAGGAACATTGTAGGAATCATGGTCACATTGAAGGGGGAAATGAATTTCATCCATTGGTGTGTATTTTAATAATTTATAAAATATATAAGACATGATTTGATGATGACATCATGCTCATGGTTAATTTAAGGTCATCATTTTGATATAGGTCAACCACCTTGGATTTCATGTTATGGACCATGACAATCTAGAGAATGTGGATTTCCAAATGAGGGAACATGGAGGTGTGAAAATCAAAGTAGAAAGAATGATCCCATGGAAGATCACGATGATCAAGAAGATGATGATGATGATGATGATGATGATGATGATGATGATGATGATAATGATGATGGTGATGATGTAGATGACCTTGATGTCCCTATACTTGAGAAGGCATATGAGCCCCTATGCGAAGGCTCCCAAACAACTCTTCTTGTTTTTGTATTGTTGTTGGTGAGCTTGAAGGTTATGAATGGTTTATCCAATGTAGCAATGACATGTATTTTAAGGTATGTCATCTTTTTTCATTTTTTTAGTTGTAATTTCCTTACAGTTAACAAAGGGTGAATCATGTACCAATTAGTATTCTTTATATTAACAAATTATATTTCTGGTCATAGGTTGATAGGTGAGTGTTTGTTACCACCATCAAACATTCTACCTCACTCGTACTGAGAATTATCTGCCATATGAAAGATATTGGAATGGAGTATCAAACAATACATGCATGTATGAATGAACATATTATATATCATAAACAACATGAATTTGCAATAGAATGCCCTGATTGTCATATTAGTAGATATCGATTAGATCATATAAAAAAAAGGTGCCTCGCAAGGTTCTTCGGTATATTCCCATTATTCCATGTCTACAATGACTATTCAGGTGTAATAGCTTGGCACAATTTATGGATTACTATGCATGCAATAGAAGTTGAGATGACATCATGAGAATTTTAGTGGTTGGTTCGACATTTAAGGAAATAGAGGAAACTTGGCCAAACTTTAAAGAAGGACCTCATAATCTCAAGCTTTCATTGGCAGCGGATGGTGTCAATCTGTTGAGAGAGATGAGATTTGTTTACTCGGTGTGGCCTATTTTTGTTATCAACAATAATATTCCTCCTTCGATGTCCATAAAGAGGGAGAACATAATGTTGGAAATGATTTTTCCAGGTATTTTTCATTTAATAGTTATCTAAATTAATTTATTATAAATAATCCATCAAAATGGTCATAATAATTATGTAATGTTTTTGTTCATTCAACTAGGTAAGTACCAAGTTAAAGATATGAATGTATATATTGAGCCTCTTATCGACAAGTTGATGGTGTTATGGAATGGGGTCACTATGTATGACATCTCTAGACCAATAGGACAAAGACAATTTCAATTCCATGCAATGCTTATATGGATAATACATGATGCCCCTGGGCTAACACAATTTTGTGGTATGTTCTCTTCTTAACATTTCTTTTTTGGTATGTTATAGTGCTCACACAAAATTAACAAATTTAATCCAATTATACATGATCTTGTATGTCTTCAGATAAAGGGAAATTTGCATGTCCATTTTTGGTTCAAAGATGAAATCTCGTCATTCAAAAAGTTTAGGATTAGGAAAGTAGGTGTTCGATAAGCATAGACACTTTCTCCATAGAAATCATAAGTACCTAATTACCGAAAAACACATTTTCAATGAGAAAGATGATACTACGTCAAAGCCATGGAGAATGACATCTCACCACAGAAGTTGGAATACAATAAAATAGATCGTCGAGGTAATGTCATTCCATTTGATGGTTTTTGTTTGAAATTTATATTTTTAAATTCTATTTTGTTTATTAATGATGTAATTGATGCTCGTGAAGGTCGTCAAGACATTAATGACCAACTTTCAAAAGGACTAAAAAGCTATCCTACATAATTTAGTAGGTTGTCGTACTATGAGAAACTCCCAATCATGCATTTGTTTGATGCTATGCATATTCGAAAGAATGTAATAGAGACATTATGGAAAATATTGGATGGAAGGCATGACAAAGACAAAATTGTCAAAATTTGTAGTGACATTGAAGAATCCAACCATGCAATGAAAAATGTCATTTGATCAAATAAAAATGGAGACCAGATTGATATAAGTGTCCTTACTTGGTTATTGTCGGAGCAGTAGAGAAATGATATAAAAGAAGTTAGAAAAAATATGATTTCCCACAAGATTTTCTGCAAACAAAAAAAATCTCATATCAAAGAAAAGTGAATTTGAGCCATCGATGAAAACACACAATTGGCATACATTTATTAAGGTAATTCATGTTATTTTGTATTCACTATATATTTGTATACTGCATGTTCTCTGATAGTGGTGATGATGATGATGATGATGATAATTATGGATGAAGAAGATGATCAATGACAAGACTGAAATGTACAAGGTATGTGATTTAATTATTTATATATATTTATATTGATTAGTATATATATTTAATATTGATTTATTGATTTCAATTCTAATGATTACATATTTATTGTGTTCAATTCTAATGATTACAAAATATGTGATTTATAATTACCAATATATTTTTTATGATGTTCAATTAATTTTTGCTCATACATGTATATATTTTGTTTGATTGTGACCCTTTCTGGAAACAGCCAATTGACTACACACATCGTCACCCCTTTTGTTGACAATCTTGCATTCCATATATAAGGTAAAGGTAATTTGTTCATGTTTACGATCTTGCATATTGTTCATGTTGTCTTCTATGTGATTTGTAGTATAAGTATCGTGTAATTTTAAGCTAACTTAAGATAAATGATTCATATATGCATTAGTGAAACTCCCTTAGTTTAGTTACAATATATGTGATTAATAATTACCTTTGTATTTCTTAAGATGCTCAATTAATTGTTGTTGATACATGTATATATTGTGTTTGATTGTCACCCTTCCTGGAAACAGGAAATTGACTACACACATCATCACCTTTTTTTGATGATCTTGCACTCCATATATAAGGTAAAGGTAATTTATTCATGTTTACAATCTTTCATATTGTTCATGTTATATTCTACGTAATTTGTACCATATGTATCATGTAATTTTTAGCTAACTTAAGATAAATGATTAACATATGCAGGAAATTTAACCCCTTTGAGGAGGATCTTGCAGAGTGACATGGATCAATAGGTTTAAGTCAATAAATAGACATAATTTTCTTAGATTCTTCTTATTTATCACTGAGCACATATGTTTCTTGGATGCTATGCTAAGGATATGACTTGTCTTCATCTCTTTTCTGATCCTTTTATATGATTCCTATTTTTTTGTGCATTTCCTTCATTTTCAACTTACATTTTATATCTCCCACAAATAGACAAAGAAGAACCGTATGGGTCACAACTCTATTCAAGACTTGATTATTCTATATATCTTATTTAATTATTATCAAAATTATATTTGAAGTGGGGACATGACAATATCTCATTTGATGGATTGTAGGACCCAGCAAATAGGTACTTGTCAAATCTATCTTCCTTGAATGAGGGAAATGAGGGAATGGTAGATGAAAGTTTGACATGTGGTATAGCTAAAATAGGGAGATCAACTAGAGGTCAAAATATAAGAAAAAAATTAATAAATGCACGTAATTTTTCCTTACTCAATGGGGGTCATGTTCTTATGATGATGATACCAAAGGCAACATCAAGGTGCCCTTTCAGTACACACATCATGAGAAATAATGGGTACCCAATGAGCTACCTCCAATTAACACTGATTTTTGTGTTAATGAGAGGATATATCGCATAGCTCCATCCTCATTACATGGTTTGGGCCTATTTTCCATGGATGGGATAAAGGTATGTTACAAAAAGGTTGTTGAATTGATAGAGTATGTCAGACCTTGTTACAACTACAATGATTGGATGTAGATTGTTCAATATAAAAAAAATATGTGGAGGTATGCACTATCAAAAAATTATATACAATGGAAAGAAAATGATCAAAGTAAAAGATTTTATATGTACATTGATGGGAGACCAAAAGAAATAGGGAATATTGCAAGTTTTATAAATAGTACATGACCTTCCTCAACTAATAAGCAACCCAATTGCATATTTGAGGCACATGAGGGGAATTATGTTTTTGTATGTGCAATAAAATCAATACGTGTAGGGGAAGAACAGCTAATAGATTACCATTTAAATCACATAGATACAAAAAAGTTATTATTATGGGGGTGGAAAGTGCTATATACCATTTAAATTAACCTCAAGTTTATGACTCTAATATACCATTTTAATAATAAGTTTTTTTTGCTAAGTCTATTGCTTTAAAGTCACTGAAGTTTTTATATTTAATCTTTGTCAAAAGATGACATGGATCCCCTACATGATAGAGGTTGTGGGGATGCTCCTTCCACCCATTCTTTAGAAATGGTAAACCTTATTATAATTTTACAAATTAGATAGTTGAAAAATGTTATATTATTATGTTATTTTATTTAGGGTTTTAGAGTTATTATGATATTTTACTGATATTCCTATCACAAATTGATGTTCAAGATAGGGGAAAGGACCTGCAACAACAAAGGCAATAGATGTATATATTGATGAGGATATCCTAGATATCCCTAACCCTATAAATATGGTGAAGAAAAAACTAAAAAAAATTAGTGCAGAAATTCTTGCCATTTTGGTTGATCCAAATCCAATTGAGGAGATGTTGGTGAGGAAAGAGGAATTGATGTGGCAAGCACATTGTTATGTAGTAAGTAGTAATGAATCTTTAGTTATAACAAAATTTTAATAAAGGTTTATATTTTATACTCTTTTATGTCATGAACTAAAATATGTATGTGTTCTTGTTATAGGAATTTTTGTTTGTTCAAGTACTTGGTCGTGGAAATCATGGTGAGGCCGATACTAGTAGAACTCTGACCACCTCAAGTAAAATAATCCTTAAGTTAACAAGTTACAAGGAAATTTTTCTTTGGAACATTCAAAAACTTCATTGGACTTACTGATTAGAAGTGTACATTTTTCATTAGATTTACTGATACCATAGATATATCTATAGGAAAAGGTACAGCTTCAACTAATTCAAAATTTCTAAGAAAATCTTCACTCAAACTTTATTGAAAGCTACTCTCACTTTTATTATTTCAGAATGTCTTTGCTAACAATATATTGTTCAGGTCATCAAGTGCAGGAAACTCCTCCTAGAAGGTTGACCCACATCGATCTGAGATTGTTGAGTGCAATGTTAGAAACAAGGGGCATGCAAGCATCAATGCCCTCACAGTCTATGTCTAGTAAATCCTTATTTTTCTATATTTATTTGTGTTAATTATGATTTGATAATTTGTACTTTAATCTTGGGTGCATCTCATAGTGCATTAATTTTATGGAGTAGGAGATACATCGGCACCATCTGCTATGCTAGATATAGATCAAAGTACATGTATTAGTGATAATTCACTATCATTTCTTGGATCTACCTATGTTTCTAGCACATGAGTTATGCAAATGTCATTGTTGATTAACGATAAAGAATTGATGCCTTTAAAATGTCTTAAGCCTCTAGGTACTTTAAAATTATTATTATTTATATTGTAATATACATTTACCCATTCATAAAAAAATTTGGATTAATGATCCCATGACATTTTGGTAGGAAATGATTCTTTGTTCCACCATACGTAAAAGGTGGAACATCATAAGTGAACTAACCCTATCCTACTATTTTTATTTCATACCATTAATTGGTACAATAATTTTCCTTTCATTCAAACCTTTTCTTTAACTATATAAATGTTAATATTATTTAGAACAACAGAGAGGGGGGGATGAATTAGTTGTTCTCAAGTCTAGTGTACCAATTGATAATTTAAACACTTCAACTTTCTTAGATATAATCACCAACACAACTTGATCTCTAAAGAATATGTATACCAGAAACATATAACATACAGTCCACTATCCAATAGTAATTAACTTGCAGAATATAGAATCATTCACAACAATCATTCACAAAAGTATAACACCAGATTTATAATGGAAACCCAACTTGATAAAAACCACTTTGTAATATGTTATTGATATTTTCACTCTTCTGAAGTGAGCTCTGTGAAAAGCCAACCTTGTTAAAGGTTACGAACACACTGCTAGGTGTGACCCTATTAAAGGATTTAAACACTATGTCAAAAGTTACCTGGTTAAAGGATTTAAATACATTCCATTAGAATGCCACCTTGATTAAAGCATTTAAACAATGACTATTAGGTCAACCTTAATTAAAGGATTTAGACTGATACAATGGTAAGAAAGTATTAGTAATATCTAATCTAGAAAACATACAACTCACTTTGCAAATATCAAATCCAATTCACTCATATATGTTGATTTATTGACTGACTACCATTTCCATCTCCATCTCTGATCTGCTCAAAAATCACTTCAAGAAATCACAACTTTGATCCTTCACCTTTAGCCTTCTTCTTAGACTTATCAGTCAATAACATCAACAACTCTAGCATCCTACATAACATCACAATTAGGCTTTCCTTTATACCTCTCCAATAGATAGATCTTTCTTTTGCCTCTTAATCTCCTTCGTAGATCTTAGGTTAGGTTAGAGTCATCAAATCCTTCCATCATTTAAGTTCTTCATCTATGCTTCTAGAAACATCTTCAATCTTCTCATTGAATCCATAATAAAATGATTTACCATGCATTAAATTCTGCATACAATTAATTCATAAAGTCAACACAATTTACATAACCCAAGAATTCAACTATGTCGACTAGAAATCTGAATTCTTCCTCCAAATGTAAATTATTGACGCTTGGTCAATACTGTGTCCATCTCCTCGGTCATCACTGGGTAACTCAGTCATCTCTTCAAACTATCTTCCTCGGCTAATACTATTTTCTCGGTAATTTCATATCACTCAGCATAAACTGATGTTCAGTCAATAATAAAGTTACTCGACATATACTAGCTCTCAGTTAAAACTAACATTCAATTCAGCTTAAACTAAATTTCTTCACATTTGCTCAGTTAAACCTACATTTTCAATCTTTCTTCTTACTTAAATAAATAATACATTATCTTATCATAGTGCCAAATAATCAAGTACTCATTGAAGTATCAAATAACTCAACCTTTTCCTAGGCTCTATTGTTATGTACCTTGTCCTAATCCTTTTCACCAATCAATAGATATAGTAATTTCATAGATAGCAACTGTCTTACCAATTAAGGTTTGACATCAATGACAATACAACAATTCCTTCAATTGTAGTTTCAAACAATCTCCCTCTTTGGCATTGATGGCAACACCACATGAAAAATACATGATTTACCAACCAATCCAAAAATTGCATCAGATATAATATTTATAATATCCTTAGCTTCATTCTGATTCTCAATAATTTAGCCTTGCTTGACCATTCACACAGTAACTCTCTCTGAATCATTTATGTATCTCCCTTTGATTCTCTAAATCTCTCCCTCTTTGAAAAAAAATGCCAAAGCAGTATCTAGAACTTATATCTTTCATATGTAAATGTCATCTTGTCAGTTCAATATCATTATTTCTCCCTCTGTCATCTTTCTTATGACTATTTATCAACTTTGTTTCTCTTGTCTTCCTTTCACAACTCTAGAAAGCTCCTAAAGTGTGACATTTCCTACATCAATTTTTTAGATACTATGTGCAACACATTTGATGCAATGCTCCTATCTTCATTAGGCAGAATTAGTTAGGGGAAGCACCCCTAATTTACCTCTAAGATATTCATGAGCACCCTTAGGTAAAGCTTTTGTGAATATATCTACTAGTTGTTCATTTGTGTTCACATATTCCATTCTCAATTCTTTTTCTTGTACCAATTCCCTCAAGTAATGATACTTGATAGCAATATGTTTGGTCTTTGTGTGAATCACTAGATTCTTTGATATGTTGATAACACTAGTATTATCACAATATATAATAGTCAGTCCAGTGATCTCCTCTTTCATACCTTTCAATAATTGCTTGATCGATACCAGATTTGGACAATTTACTACAACTGCCACATACTCAGCTTTTGTTGTTGATTGAGAAATGTAGTTTTGTTTCTTGCTTATCTAGGAGACTAAGATTTGTCCAAGAAAGAAAGATCCACCACTTGTACTTTTCCTATCATTAATATTTCTTGTCCAATCAGCATTAGTGTAGACTCTTAGTTCAAATTTCTCATTCCTCTTGTACTATAATCCATACTCTTTTGTCCCTTTCAGATATCTCAATATTCTCTTCACAACCATCAAAAGATTTTCCTTAAGATTGGCAGAGAATCTTGCCACAATCCCAACTGCTAAGGCTATATCCAATCTACTATGGAAAATATATTGTAGCTTACCAATCATGGATCTATACAGGGTTTGATTCACTTCAACAGTATCATCAGTCTTAGATAGTTTCTGTCTAGTAGCCATAGGAGTACTCACTGGCCTTGAATCTTCCATTCCAAAAGTTTTCAATATCTCTTTGATATATTTAGATTATGTAATAAAGATACCATTCTCCATTTGATGGACTTGTAAACCAACAAAAAAATTGATCTCACCAAACATAGACATCTCAAACTTAGTTTGCATCTCACTAGAAAAGTTTTGACATAGGGCATCTTGTCCACCAAATATGATATCATCTACAAAAATTTCAGCCAAAAAAATCCCTTTACCTTCTTTAGCTTTCATGTACATATTGTTGTTTTCATTTGTCCTTGCAAATCCAATCTTTATCAAGTAGTTGTGAAGCCTCTCATACCATGCTCTAGGGGCTTGTTTCAATCCATATAGTGCCTTGTTTAATTTAAAAACCATATTTTTGTTGTTTGGATCAATAAATCTTTTAGGTTGTTAAATGTATACTTCTTCTTCTAATATTCCATTCAGAAATGTAGACTTGACATCCATTTGATATACCTTAAAATCTATGTAAGCAGCATATGCAAGTATAGTTCTCACACCTAATCTGGCTATAGGGGAAAATGTTTCCCCATAGTCTATTCCTTGTTCTTGTGCATAACCCTTGCATACTAGTCTTTCCTTTCTTGTGACTTTTCCATGTTCATTAAGCTTGTTTCTGAATACCCATTTTGTTCCAATAACATTCTTGTTTTCTAGTCTCGACACCAGAGTCTTGGTATCACTCTTTTCTATTTGATCTATTTCTTCATTCATAGCTTGAATCCAATCTTCATTATCTAAAGAATCGTTTACTCTCTTAGGCTCAAACTCACATAATAAACATGTAGGGTCTTTCAACTTACTTATGGTCAAAACTTTAGATTCCTTATCTCCAATTATTTGTTCAAGCTTATGATGTCTTCTCACATATTGTGCCAATACAGGTTTAGGTTTCCTTTCTCCTTGGTCTTCAAGTTCATCTTGAAAATTATCAAATTCTACTTCTTATTTCTTGGCACCATCCTCATGATGCTCAGCAACATCCTCCTGATGCTCGACAACATCCTCCTGATGCTCAACATTTGTTACTCATGACTCTACATCTAGTACAGGTGTGTTACTTGCTTCTCCTTCTTTCATATAGACAAAAGATCTAGAGTTTTTAGGTTCCTATCTACCTTCTTGTTCATTTTTCTCTGCATATTCATCAACTCTCACATTTGTACTTTCCTTAATTTTTTTAGTGTTAGAATTCAAACACTTATAAGCTTTTCTCTTAGTGGAATAACCTAGGAATATGCCTTCATCACTTTTTGCATCAAACTTTCCATTTCTATTATCTATCAGTATATAGCATTTACTCCCAAAGATTCAAAAGTATTTCACATTAGGTGCATATCCATGCCATAATTCATAAGGTGTAACATTTGTACCTTTCTTATTTTGTACTTAGTTTAAGGTATAAACAACTGTACTTACAACTTCTCTCCAGTATTTTTGTGCAACATTCTTTTCAATCATTAGTGTACTTGCACAATCCATAATTGACCTATTTCTCCTCTCATCTATACCATTATGTGGAGGTGTTCTTGGTGTAGACATCTATCTCTTGATTCCTCTATCATTGTAAAATAAATTGGACTCATTTGATATAAATTCTGCACCTCGATTAGATCTTAGACATTTCAGGCTTCTACCTATTTCCTTTTCAACCTTTTCCAAATACCACTTAAACAACTAGAATGCGTCATATTTTTCTTTCAAAAACATTACAGTCATCATTCTAGTGTAATCATAAACAAACAGAATAAAATACTTAGCATGATAGTAGCTTTGTACACCCATAGGTCCACAAAGGTCAGTATGAACTAAATCCAAAATATTATTAGACTTGTAAATTTCTTTCTCTTAAAACTAGACTTTGTCACTTTTCCCCACTGACATTGTTTACACATCACATTATTAGGTTTCTTCAATCTTGACAAACCTCTAACTTTATTCTTTTTACTAATACTCACCATATTGTCAAAGTTAACATGACATGGCCTCTTATTCCATAACCATACATCATCAAATTGTGCAAACAAACATGTCTCTTCAGATAGATCTAGATAGAACAAATTACCTCTAGTTTTTTCTCCACTTCCAATTAGTTCACCAGTAGCATCAAATATTTAAGCCTTTATATGATGAAATTCCACTCGGTAACTAGTTTTATTAAGCTATGCAACACTTAGAAAATTATAGTTAAGACCTTCAAACCAATAAGCATTTTCAC
The DNA here is from genome assembly GCA_027943335.1 of Chamaecyparis obtusa. Classification (NCBI taxonomy): domain Eukaryota; kingdom Viridiplantae; phylum Streptophyta; class Pinopsida; order Cupressales; family Cupressaceae; genus Chamaecyparis; species Chamaecyparis obtusa. The sequence goes on along the minus strand of BSBK01006255.1, from coordinate 740,531 downwards.
AAGTGATCTTATCAGATAGCTTAATTGATCATTTACCTCTCATAGAATATGGTGCATCATTACCAAACATAACACTTCTACCTTTGTAATGATCTAGGGTTTCAAATTTACTTTTATCACCAGTCATGTGATGTGAGAAACCACTATCAATAATCCATTTATCACCCTTACTCACATAATAAATAAGTGTAGTTTTATCATCTTCATCAGAATCATCTTTTATAGCAACATAAACTACTTCAATATCAAAATCACCACTGTCACTATCATTTTCCTCTTCAGCAATATAGCAGGATTTCTTACCTTTATTCTTGTAATCTATGTACCTTCAGTGATCTATGTGATCTCTCTTATCCTCGTACTTGCTTTCTCTTTCCTCATCCATGTCATTCCTATCAGGACATCTTGTAGCGATATGACCAAATTTTTTACATGAAAAACATATTATAGGCAGTTTACCTTTATATTTTCCTTTTCCTCTTTTCAATCTTCTAGCCATGAGTGCCTCAAGATCTTCTAGTTCCTCATCAGAAGTGTCACTATCACTTTCACTATCACTTTCACTTTTCACACATTTTCCTCTTTCCCTCTTAGATTTATGCAAAACCATTTGTGACGTGAATGTAGATTCAATACTAGGAATAGTGTAGTTATCATAGTTAGAAATCTCAAAAGCAATAATCTTACCAACAAGAATTTCTAGAGTTAGAACATTACCAGGGTTACATCTTGATTCTTGAATTGCAAAAAATTTGATAGCATAGATAGGAAGAAAAGTCCTAAATACTTTACTAATAACAGTATCATCTAGAATGATTCCATTAGCTCCTCTAATAGCATTTGCTACCTCCTTAATTCTACCACAATACTGAGCAATATTCTCACCTTCTTGCATTTTCATTTCATCAAACTTACCTCTTAGGCTTTCAATTTTTTCCCTTAGGACATTAGCATCACCACCATAGATGGTTGCAAGAGTATCCCACATTTTCTTTGCAGTATTGCAATCCTTGATATCTTCAAATTTAGGGTAGCTTAAGGAAAATGCAATCTCCAACATTGCATGATTGTGTTCCTATTTTTCTTTCATCTCCTTAGCGGTTAAAGGTGCAATAGGTATGACATAGTCATGTTCAACATAATATTTTTCTAAATCACCATTACCAGCTAGATATAGTTTCATCAAACTCAGTCATGAAGGGAAGTTCTCCTTGTTCAACTTTGGTATCTCCTTTTTATACATCCTGATCATTAGCTTCAAGTACCTTTAAACTTTTTCTCTATAAGCACCAACAACTTTGATACCAATTGTTAATACTATTTGGAACAATAGAGAGGGGGGTGAATCAATTATTCTCAGGTCTAGATGTACCAATTGAACATTTAAAGACTTTGACTTTCTCAAATCTAATCACCAACACAACTTGGCCTCTAAAAAATATGTATACTAGAAATATATAACATGCAGTCCACTATCCAATAGCAATTAACTTGCAGAATAAATAAATATTCACAACAATCATTCACACAAGTATAACACCCAATTTATAGTGGAAACCCAACTTGGGAAAACCCACTTTGCAATGTGTTACTGATATTTTCACTCTTCTAAAGTGAACTCTGTGAAAAGCCAACCTTGTTAAAGGTTACAAACACACTGCTAGGTGTGACCTTGTTAAAAGATTTAAACACTTTGTTAAATGTGACCTGGTTAAATGACTTAAGTACATTCCATTAGAATGCCACCTTGATTAAAGGATTTAGACTGATACAATGGTTAGAAATTAGCAGTAATATCTGATCTAGAAAACATACAACTCACTTTGCAAATATTAGATCAAATTTTTTCATATATGTTGATTTATTGACTAAGTACCATTTCCATCTCCATCTCTGATCTTCTTGGAATTTTCTTCAAGCAATCACAACTCTAATACTTCACCTTTAGCCTTCTTCTTAGACTTATCAGTCAATAACATCAACAACTCTAGCATCCTACATAGCCTCACAATTAGGTTTTCCTTTATACCTCTCCAATAGATAGATCTTTCTTTTGCCTCTTAATCTCCTCTGTAGATCTTAGGTTAGGTCAGATTCATCGAATCCTTCCATCATTTAAGTTCTTCATCCATCCTTCTAGAAACATCTTCAATCTTCTCATTGAATCCATAATAAAATGATTTACCATGCATTAAATTCTCCATACAATTAATTAATAAAGTCAACATGATTTACATAGCCCAAGAATTCAACTATGTCGATTGAAAATCTGAATTCTTCCTCCAAATGTAAATTACTGATGCTTGGTCAATACTGTGCTCATCTCCTCGGTCATCATTGGGTAACTCGTTCATCTCTTCAAACTATCTTCCTCAGCTAACACTGTTTGCTTGGTAATTTCCTGTCACTCGGTATAAACAGATGTTTGGTCAACACTAAAGTTACTTGGCATATATTGGCTCTCGGTCGACACTAACATCATTCCACTTAAACTAAATTTCTTCACTTTTTCTTGATTAAGCCTACTCTTTTAGTCTTTCTTCTTATATAAATAATAAATTATCTTATTGTAGTGTCAAATAATCAAGTACTCATTAAAGTATCAAATAACTCAACCTTTCCCTAGGTTATATTGTTATCTCCCTTTCCCTAATTCTTTTCACCAATTAATAGATATAGTACTTTCATAGATAGAAACTATCTTACCAATTAAGGTTTGACATCAATGACAATACAACAATTGCTTCAATTGCAGTTTCCAACGATTCAAGGTACACAACTTTAGTTAATTTTTCTATCTAACAATTTTTTGTTTTATCTTAAAACACGAAACTTGCAAGAAAAAAAATTAAAAGATCAACTCATAAAAGATTTAGAGCATGAGTTTGGTCGTAACATTTTTTAGGAGAATTTTTTTTTATAAAAATCAGTCAAACATCTTAAGACTACGAGGGACTCATATAGAAGGAGTCTCGTGCAAAACCCAAAGTACAAGCATCCTCCCTTTATTTCAGTGAGGTATTGGAATGAGTTCATTTTGGAAGCAAAGGAGAAAGGGGATTCTCAAAGAGGAATTACAACAACAAATGAGAGAAGGTATGCGATAGTATTAACTATAGTAGAATGTAATAATGCACTAATTAGTGATCTTTATATCTATATCATCTAACATATTTCAAACTTTTCATAGGTTGTTGTACACATCAAAGGCAATAAAGGCCAGACTACAAAAGATTGGGCAACACAAACTTGGCTCTAGTGGATATTCAAAAATTCAAGCACGAATTGTAAGTAGCAATAAATGAATTTTAGATCAAAATTATTTATAAAATGCAAGTAATTTTATTTAACCAAAAAATGCAGGGCTCAGAATTTAATTTAGAGGCCACAACAGAACACAAAAAAATTATCTTCAATGAAGGCTATCAAGCTGTGGCTGAACACCAATGCCAAGCTTCCACTGGCCCAACCCAAGAGTCTCCTGCATTGGTTGAACATGTAAATATGCCAAAAAAATATATTTGAAATTGAATACTTGAGAAACAATCTATTTAATGTTAATTTCGAACATAAATTGACTAATTTTGTTTTTAAAAAGAAAACCATGATAATAATGTGCATGACATTGCAATGCAGCCTCGTAATCCTAACACAAAACTTACACTACATGATGAAGGCCCTGATGTGCATAGTAGTGTCGATGGAGGTGTTCATTTGCTATTGAAAATTAATTATATAATTATTAATACAATTTAGCATCTTAAATTGAAATTGGTGTAACCTTTTTTGTGTATATTTTAGAGCATAAAGAACGCAATACTGAATGAGTGGAGGATGTTTAGAGTGATCACCATGTAGATGATGTAGTGGTACATTTAGGTAAAGAAAATATATGTTTTGTTCTTTTAAATTTATTTTTTGATTTATAGTTCTTTTAATTATTGAAATACTTGTAACATTAATATAAAATGTTGTGAATTTAACCCATGACGTAGTTGTTATTGCAATAGACCCCCCTTTGGTGCAACAACCTCTTGTTCCTAAATAGATAAGGAGGAGACATGTGTTGAGATTAGAACTAGTAGAGGAGGGGAATGTCAATGATATTGATGCTCTGCTTAGCTGTTACCTTAAAAAAATGAGCAAGAACCAAAAAAAAGAAATGATTGTAATTAACATTTTTTGCTAATGAAAGAACATTGTCTTAATGGATGTAATTTTGTACTAGTAAATGTTGATATATGATGTGTTAATGAATTATGCATGAATATTGTGTGTTAATGAATTTTATGTGTTAATGAATGTTATGTGATTATAATGATTGAATGTTATATTTCAAAAATGGATGAATGAATGTTATTAGATGTTAATGGGGAATATAGAGTGATGTTATCGAGGGGAGGGGCCAAATGATCTTCCACCTTCATGTGGTCGGCCTTGTTAAATAGACAATATTAAACTATTCTTGAAACTAAGTGAAGCTCAAACTAAACCAATGACGTATATTCAATGGTCAAAAACACCTACTTCTTATTCCATATTATTTCTCATTCACTTTAAGAAATATTTTACTTATTAAACATGTTCATCAACCAATTTTCATCACCATGTTCATTAGATTAGATTTATAGATAAGAGAGTGAAAAATGCAAAGTAAAGCTTGATAGAAAATCTCAAATATACGTCTAACAAAGAATAACATTTTATAAATTCTATGGCTCACTAAGGTTTATAGAGCTCGATAGAAAAACTCAAATATACGTCTAACAAAGAATAACATTTTATAAATTCTATGGCTCACTAAGGTTTATAGGATAGTGGATGGGTAGAATTGTATTAGGGATGGTAGAATTGATTTTATTAACATCAAAATATGATAGATCCACCTTGGGTAGACCCTAGGAGTAATTCTATCAAGTTTTGCACAACATTTGTTGCAAAAGTTGCTAAATGACAACTACTCTCCACCTATTCACCTAATCATCAAACCCTTTTTCCTAGGGTCATTTATATAGGGCCTATGAAAAATCAACTTCATAATCATCTCTAGATCAATTCTCTAGTTCTAACACATCATTATGGATACAAACATCCATGTTCCATCATCCAATGCAACTATTCTTAATGGAAAATGTTTCCCAAGTTTCTACTATCAAACTGGCTCTCCTTCACTCAGTAAATTCTACCATTATGTGGTCTTCAACATCAACACCTCTTAGCCTTGCATAGGAAAATTATAATACAAGGATAATATACATCTTTTAAACCTTTCCCACCAATCACAGTGGCCACAGGGGTGGGAGAATTACATCAACTTAAAGGATTTTAACCTAGCAATGTTGATTGTACCCAAAAATCAGTCATAGACCCAAATACCAGTCAATCTCTTTGTTTCAAGAACAATCCAAAAATGATATAGTTGCTTAAACATGTAAAAAAACACTATTCTATGAATCTACATTATTGTATCATCTTAAAATGGAAGCACTTCCATGTTAAGAATGTTTAGCCCTCATTACGAGGTGTTTTGGGCCATCATCATGTTGTCCTCTATTTTTTGCCCCCTTCCCATCTTCTGTGCCTACTTAGGACTCTATTTGGGCCTACTAGGGTACCTTTTTCCTCACTTGGAACATTTTCCAGGGGTCTTAAACCCATGGGTTAAGGTCAACCTTGACCTTGACCCAGGTCCCCCTTTTCATCAGAAAGTTTTCCAGATGTGGGGGGAATTCCAAAGTTTATTTTCTCGCTTCTGGGTCAGCTGTTTCGGGCTTTGAAATGGTAAACTCTCAAAATATATTTAATATAGGTCCATTTATAGGGGTTTTCACTTAATGAGAATTTATGTCTCATATGTCAGCCTCTCTAGAAGTTTGTGCACTAGATTAGTATATAAGGAAGCCTCTTCCTCTCATTTTCTCCATCAAGTTTTGAGATCAAGTACTCAAAAGTTTTCTCAAGAAAAAAAGGAGATCATAAGCAAGTGAATTGTAGAAGGAAATAAAGCATTATCAAGCATCTAGTATCATTCAAGTTCTCAAGCATTCAAGTTCTCCATTGAAGATTAAGGATTTAAGCATTCAAGCCTTTGAAGGGATTTGGTTCAAGCATTCAAGATTCATCGTTCAAACCCTAGATCTATCCATCATGGTGGTGTGATCTTCTTTCAAGATCCTTTGTTCATCTTCAAGATCTATTCATTCTCCCTTCAAGGTGTATTCCAAGCATATAAGCATGGAGGTTTTGGTATACATTTATGATTTTTAGTGTTAAGTCCAAGCTTTCATATCAATATACTTGTTTACATTTCAAATACAATTGCATATCTATTGAATATCATAGCTTTGTTGTTAGATCTACTTCTACTACTTGCTAGCATTCTTTATTTCAATTATATTTCAAGGTTGATTCCAAACTAGGGTTTGACCAAGGAAAACCCCTCATCCAAATAACAAAACCCTTTTTCTTGCAGGTACAGGTGCGGGATAGTGAATATTAGTGTAGATTTGGATACACTTTTCGGCAAACTTCTGGGATCCCAATTTGTGAACAAAATTTTTGTTGGAGAAGTGCAGGTCAAGATTGACATAAAGGGGTAAGATTGTGCCCCTAGATAAGATCTTACCCCTGTTTTGGGTCAAGGTTGACCTGGCTCAGAAAAGAAAAATATTTTTGGGTTTTGTAGATCTCATAGTTTTAGTTCTAAAATGTGAAAATCAACATTTTCTAAGACTGTTTGACTGGGTTCAGCAAGTTCTTTTCCAGAGGTAATTACTTTCATTTCTTCATTTCAATATTAGCATTTCCAGATTTACATTCCATCCCCTTATAATTCATATGTATTTATAAAATATGGTTTTAGGGTCTCTGTCATATGCATTATTCTAAAGCCATTTCATCCATATTTTATATCTTAAAATTATCATCCCATCAAGATCATGTTTTAAATGAACATGAGAATTCATTGTTACCTTGTTATGGTGGACTATACCCATGGGAAGAGACACAATTTCAAGAATAACTGGTGTTTATTGATTTGATACATTATAAAAATGTCCCCTTACATCACCAAATCTACATCATGTCTCCAAACCTGTGGATCAACATTGATATAGACTTATAATTCCCTAAAACCAACTACAACCATTTCTAACTACCCCAAAACTATCCATAAATAGTCTAAAACTGACTGTCTCAATAATATGTGATTTAAATATGTTTGAACTTGATCTAATATGCACCACACATGTTGAAAACACTCCTCAAGTATAGTTTATGGACCTCCATAACTATATTAATGCTTTGTATTGACTCATTTTTCAAATAAACTGGATTGTTTTAAGTTATACATAATGACATATAGAAGTTATTTGAGTATTTGTTTTTTGCATGTAGAGAACATTGTGTTCTTGACTTTCCAATTGCAATGTGATGCCTAGTTTTAAAATTTTTTTACACTCCAGAATGAATGAATGAATGATTTTAATGACAATCACGAGTTTAAGGAACCAAGGAATAATAGTCTTAAACTCTCTTTATACTTCTTTTGATGTTGAACCTTCTGATAAATCTTGACTAGAAAGCTAGCAGGAAGGTTGATCTTATTTTCATCAAATTAAATGGTGCATGTTGTCAATCTTCATTTTGTTTTCATACCAAGTACGGATAGCCTCATAAGCTGCACATTCCATGACAAAGTTCCATTTTGTCTCCACTATACCCTTATTGCAGAATAATCAAGTTCTCTCTTCTCAGACTTCCTTGGGCCTCTTACACCTGCCAGTCTCATACCTAAGGTGATGTGATCCCATCCACAATTATACAACTAACAAACTTTCTTTTCTTTTAGAATCTTTGATTCTATTTTGAGCAATTGCTTTGATGCTTACACTCTTTTTCTCTTGTATAATTTTGTTACCTAATACTTTCTAATTTTTTCTTTTTGATTGGTGCAAGAGGCACAAATAGCAAAAGATTAGACAAATGGATATAAGCTAGACAAAGCACACATTTTTTTTGTTAACATGTTTGATGACTTTGAGAAATACATGAAAGTATCAAATGAATGGGTTCCTCCTGAAACCAAGACATATTCTCCCATTGTATGTACTCCTTTTTATTATACATATTCATGTCCCTGTGTTACACTAGCTTTTACTACAAATGTTTTGTATTTCCTTCTAAACACTAATTATAAGTCTAGCATATCAAGAGGCCTAGTTTTCATCATTGGTTGGATGAACTTGATATTTAGTGTCATTCATTAGCATTCTTTTTGTTTAATTGTATATACCAAGTTTCAATTCTAGAAAAGATTGTTGTATGTAGTAAACTTCAACATTTAGGTTTTGCCTATAGGATAATTAACTACAAACAAGAAAGCATAGAAATAACAAATAATTAACCTTAAGTAATTTAATTAACCTCCCTAGATTTGATAATATTGTGCTACAAATTTTATGTGAAAATTGAGTAGAGAATCAGAATGAAACTAGTAGAGGACTCAAGTACTTCAACACATTTTTTGCCTCAAGTACTGTACTTTATGTTCTCTAAAAGTCATTTACTATTTCACATTTCTATCTAGATACCTTAAAATTATAGGATGAGTGTTTTCAATGGTGTATTTAATCAGTGGATTTTTCTTTATTGGTTTTGTAGGATGGAGATAGCGTTATGCAGACATGTACCCTTTCTCAACATTTTGTAAGGTTGTTAATGTTCCACTTAAAAAGCTGGGGTGAGAGTGTCTTTGTTGTATCTTCTTAATGATCATTTCTATAGGGACATTGTTAACCCATTTTTGAATGGATGTTTATCACATGCTAATTAGAGAGTCACAAGTTTGACAACGTAAGAGCTAGTAATTTGTTCACAAATACATGCATTTCTCATTCACATCTTATTTTTCTCTAATAAAAATTGTAATAAGTATTGGTTTCAAGGGTAACTGAACTAAATATTCCTTGGAGACAGTGTCACTCAATCTATCAAAATCCCACAAATGTCATGAGTGACATTGTTGTACATGAATAATTAATTTGATGTTATATCATATCTAGATTTTATGTATTTTTTGACCTATTGCAGATAGGGAGACACAACAACAGTGAGGATACATGATGCAGGAGCATCCTAGGTGTAAGAGAAATCTTGCATCACCCAAAAATATTTTTGGTTTCATTTTAATAAAGGTTATCTTGTGCAGAACTATTATTTATGGAAACTTACTATTTTTAGCAAGTTGATCATATGATCTTGGAATGTTCTGATTTCACAGTTGGAGGTTCAACTAAGTCATATCAGCCTACCAGTTGAGTTTCATTGCCACATCATCTGTATCAATGAAGTTATTGAGGTTTTTGGGTAAAAAATGTTTTAGGTCAATTTTGAAGGCCTTAGAGGCTCCAGATCGTGATCAACCCCCGACTAACTGGAGTTTGCGTAAGTCAAGCATTGTAGATCACATCTTGGTGTTTCCCAAAAGTGGTTATAATAGAAAAAATGGAGCTACAGTTAAAAAGTTATGGCCTCCGGAAGTTGGGCTCCCTAAAAACTTATTTTGTAATTCTTTGGAGCTGACCCTATGTAAAAGGAAAAGAAAATAAAATAATTTTTAGGATAGTCATCCTTAAGGGCTAAATTTCTAGAACCTTCTTAGGTGGTGGAAATTTCTTCTATAAGAAAGGTCCATAGTGTTGTCTAGGGCAGTTCTAGGTAGATCTGGGTAATGATTCGAGGCATTGTCCTACAGAATATTGTAAGGGAAAATGCCCATGTGGCTTTGAATATTGTAATTTTGAAATTTGTAATTCCACATTTGTGGAGATAATAAGAAGCCCATTTTTTGTCCTTGCAAATTGTTGTTGTTTCTCTATTTTTATTATGTGTTTTTGGTATTAAGGGGAGCACCCTTCATCAAGTGGTATCAAAGTGGAAGTTCCTGAGTTTGTAGATAGATTGCTGACTATGAGGTAGTTTGCACTAGGACCATGGTTTAGGGTTTCAGTGAGAAATGCAAAAATACCTCCATGAAGGGAACGTGGCAAAAGAGTTGGTGGTCGGACACCTGAGGTTAGAACACTCTAGAGACAAGTGTGAGCATTGCAAGAAGAGATTTGTAGAGGAATGAATCTTAATGTTAGAGATTAAAGTGAGGATGAAGATGAAGAAGGAAATTATAATCAAGAAGGAGAAAGATAAATTATGAACCAAGAGGAAGAAAAACTTTTTCAGGCCATTTCCAAGATTGGGAAAAGACCTAAGATTGAGGTTCCTACATTTTTAAGAAATTTTAACCAGAGGAGATGATCGACTAGATCAATGAATTAGAAGAATATTCTGATTATGGGGAGATCGAGGATCCTGATCAGGTCAAGTTTGCAAAGGCCAGACTGAAGGGTCATGTGAAGATCTGGTGGCAAGAGATTCAATTGGAACGAAATAGAAGATAGAAGGATAAAATCACAAGATGGGATCGGATGGTGGATAAATTGAAGCAACAGTTCATTCTTGTTGATTATGAGCTTGACCTACTAAAGAAAATGCAAAGTTTGAACCAAGCAAAAAGATCTGTTCAAGAGTATAGGGAGGAGTTTTATTGAATCCTCATCATAATAGGCCATGCAGAAGCTGATAAGGAGAAATTTTCCTATTATCTTAATGGGTTGAGGTTGAGTATTTAAGAGGAGTTGAATTTGGTTCAAATGAACAGTATTGAAGAGGCATACCAGTTTTCCCTAAAAGTAGTGGAAAAGATGAACAAGAAGTTTGAGAGCAGACAAAATGGAAGAGGTTGTGGTGGAAGATCTGGTGGACAATCATATGGAGGCTGAAATGAAGATCTAAAAAAGAAGGATGAGGCCAATAGCAGTCAAGATCAGAGAGAAAACAATTCTAATTGTTTCTATGATCAGAATAATTGAGATCAGAGAGGAAGAGGACAAGGTTTAGGAAGAGGAGGCTTCCATGGAACATGTTTTCACTATGGAGAAGAAGGTCATAGGGCATATGAATGTCCTCAATGCCAAGGAAGGATAGATTGGAGAACTAAAGGCTAGGCTAGAGCTGCACATATAGATGAAGATGCCAAATCATCACATTCTAAAGATGTTGAAAGAGAGGAGACACTAATTAACAAAAGAGTCATGTTGAGTGGTGAGAATGAGACTGAGCAAAGGAGGAGTCTGTTTTGCACCAAGTGTAATTTTGAAAATAAGTGTTGTCATGTGATTATCGATAGTGGAAGCACTGATAATTTGGTATTAGAAGAGATGGTCACAAAGTTGAAGCTCAAGAGATAGAAACACACACATCCATATCGGATCACCTAGGTGCAGGATGACCACAAGGTCATGGTCCGTGAACAGTGCCTGGTGAAGTTCAAGATTGGCAGATACCATGATGAGGTACTATTTGATATCATGCCTATGGATGCATGCCATATGTTGTTGGGTAGACCATGGTAGTTTGATAGGCATGTTGTACATGATGGTTGTGTGAATACCTATTACCTAAGAAAGGATGAAGTGTGACATAAGCTAAAGCCATTGAAGGACATAAAAGAAAAGGTATGTGGTAATGCAAGAATAAGTTTTGTTGCTGAAAGAAAATTCCTAGAGGGTATGAGGCATGAGCATATGTGTTTTTCTTTAATTCCAAAAAATGGTAAAGAGGAAGTAGAAGATGTGCTTGTAGAAGTTGTAGATTTGTTGAATTAGTTTCAGGATATTGTATCTGATAATGTGCCTGATGGATTACCATTGGTAAGGAAAACTAGTCATCAGATGGACTTGATTCTAGGAGCTAGTTTACCAAATAAGGTTGCACACAGAATGACACCAGCAAAAAGTGAAGAGTTGAACAAACAAGTACATGAGTTGTTACAAAAAGGGTTGATTCAGGAGAGCCTAAGTCCATGTGATATACCAATAGTATTAGCACCAAATAAGAATGGAGAATGAAGAATGTGTACAAATTCTAGGGCTATAAACAAGATCACAATCAAGTATAGGTTTCTATTGCCACAGATGGATGATATTATGGACTGTTTGAGTGGAGCTGTGTATTTTTCAAAGATAGATCTGAAAAGTAGATATCACCAGATTTGGATCAGAGAAGGAGATGAATGGAAGACTACTTTCAAGACAAAACAATGACTATATGAGTGGTTAGTCATGCCTTTTGGGCTAACCAATGCACCGAGCACTTTCATGCGGCTCATGAATGAGGTTTTGAAAGAATTTCTGGGTAATGTCATTGTTTACCTAGATGATATTTTGATCTTTAGTAAGACATTGGAGGAGCATATGATGCATATTTGTATGGTGTTTGAGAATTTAAGGGAAGAGAAATTGTTGATTAATTTGAAGAAGTGCAGATTTGTGGAGTTAGTGTATTTGGGATTTGTAGTTTCAGTAGAAGGTCTAAAAATGGACCCAAAGAAAGTGAAGGCTATCCTTGAATGGCCTACTCCAAGGAGTGCTACAGAGGTAAGATCTTTTCATGGTTTGACTATCTTTTACAAAAAATTTATCATAAATTTTAGCAATATTTGTGGACCCTTGACTGAAAAAATGAGAGGGGATAGAAAAGAGTTTAAGTGGACTACTAGGGAACATAAGAGTTTTAAACTATTGAAATAAAAAGTTATAGAACAACCTATTTTAGCACTTTCAGATTTTAATAAGGTGTTTCAAGTAGACTGTGATGCTAGTGGTACTGCAATAGGAGCTATTATGAGCCAAGAAGGTAAACTCATTTCTTATTTCACTGAGAAGTTAAGTGATGCCAAGAGGAAATAGTTTGTTTATGATTAGGAATTTTATGCTATAGTTCAAGCATTGAAGAAGTGGAGACACTATCTACTTCCTAAGGAGTTTGTTTTGTATGTTGATCATCAAGCTTTGCAATATTTGAATAGTCAAGGAAAGTTGAATCAAAAGCATTTGAAATGGGTTAAGTTTTTGTAGAGTTATACATTTATTTTGAAACATAGGAGTGGAAATTATAACAGGGTTGCAGATGTGCTTAGTAGAAGGCAACTATTGTTGATAGAGATGTAGATTGAGGTGGTTGGGTTCAAGAAACTCAAGAACTTGTATCCAAAGGATCCTGATTTTGGTGAAGCTTGGAAAGCTTGTAAAGAACCGATTACTCTAGACAGAATGAAGTGTTTGGATTTCATCATCCAAGATAGTATGTTATTCAAGGGGAGTTAGTTGTGCATTCCACAAAGTTCTATGAGGGATAACCTCATCAAGGAGAAGCATAGTAGAGGATCAACTAGAAATTTTGGTCATGATAAAACCCTTGCTTTGGTTAGTGAGAATTATTATTGGCCACAATTGTAGCAAGATGTTAAGAAGTTTGTACAGAGTTGCACAGTATGTTAGATGGAAAAGGGAGTAAAGCGAAATACGGGGTTGTATCAGCCATTACATATACCAGAGAAGCCATGGGAGGATATCAGTATGGATTTTGATCTTGGTTTACTGGGGACTCAGTGGGGACATGATTCAATTTTTGTGGTAGTTGACAGATTTTCAAAGATGGCACATTTCATTCCCTGCAAGAAGACTAATGATGCACTTCATGTAGAAGGATTATTTTTCAAAGAAGTAGTGAGACTACATGGTTTTCCAAAGAGCATAGTTTCAGATTGGGATACTAAGTTTGCTAGATATTTATGGTGCACATTGTGGAAGAAGTTAAAGATAAATTTAAAGTTCAATTCATCACATCATCTACAGATTGATGGACAGACAAAGGTGGTGAATAAGAGTTTGGGGAATTTGCTGAGATGTTTAGTTGGAGGTAAGCCAACAAGATGGGATTTGATTTTACCATAGACAGAATTTGCATACAATAATTATATAAATAGGAGCACTGGTAAATCACCATTCTAGATTGTATATGGAAGTAGTCCCATAAATGCTTCAGAGGTGAGGAAGATAGATAAAGGAGAGATAAGTAGTGTTGAAGCTGAGGATTTTGTAAAAAATTTGAAGAACATCCATGAGGAAGTGAGGAATCACATTACCAAGATGAATGCACAGTATAAGGCTAAGGAAGATGAGAAAAGAAGGCATAAGGAATTTTAGGTTGGAGATGAAGTCCTGGTTCATTTGCAAAAGGAGAGATTTTCAGTTGGTACATATAACAAGTTGAAAATGAAGAAGCATGATTCAGGAAATGCCTATGAGGCTGAGTTTCCTACTAAGCTAAATATTTCACCAGTATTTAACATTTCAAATCTGATAGAGTATCATGAAGGAGGTGTTGAAGATGAGATCATAGAAGCATAGTGGAGTATTCCAGCAACCAGTTCAGTTACCAAAGAGATTGAGGACATACTGGATAGTCATGTTGGTAGAAGCACAAGGAACATGACATATGAAGAATATCTAGTCAAATGGAAAGGATGGCCTATTGAAGATTCATCATGGCTATCAAGGGAGGAGGTTAGCCATCTTAGTTTTCCTCTACACACTTGAGACGTAAGAGGGTCACTTCTATTTAATTACCCCAGGTGTCTAGTGCAGGAGCATCCAAGGTGTAAGAGCAATCTTGCATCACCCAAAAATATTTCTGGTTTCTTTTTAATAAGAGCTATCTTGTGCAGAGCTTCTATTTATGGAAATTTACTATTTTTAGTAAGTTCGTCATATGATCTTGGAATGTTCTGATTTCACAGTTGGAGGTTCATCTTAGTCATATCAGCCTACTAGTTGAGTTTCGCTACACCATCTGTATCAGTGAAGTTATTGAGTTTTTGGGTACAAAATCTTTTAGGTCAATTTTGAAGGCCTTAGAGGCTTCGAATCGCGATTGACCCCTAGTTGACTAGAGCTTGCGCAAGTCAAGCACTATAGATCACATCCTAGTGTTTCTGAAAACTAGTTATAATAAAAAAACTAAGCTATAGTTAAAAAGTTATGGCCTCTGGAAATTGGGCTACCTAAAAACATATTTTTGTAATTCTTTGAAGCCAACCCTATGCAAAAAAAAAGAAAATAAAATAATTCTTAGGATAGTCGGCCTTAAGGGCTAAATTTTTGGAACCTTCTCAGGCGGTGGAAATTGCCTATATAAGAAAGGTTCATAGTGTTCTCTAGGGCAATTCTAGGTAGATCTGGGTAATGATTCAAGGCATTGTCCTACAGAATATTGTAAGGGAAAATTCCCATGTGGCTTTGCATATTGTAATTCTGAAATTTGTAATTCCACATTTGTGGAGATAATAAGAAGCCCATTTTTTGTTCTTGCAAATTGTTTTTGTTTCTCTATTTCTATTATGTGTTTGTGGTATTAAGGGGAGCACCCTTCATCAATACATGTATTTTTCTTTCTTCCATGTATATAATTTATGGCTTCTGCTTCAAAATAAAAAGGTAGGTAGTTCTTTTTATTGATTAAAATCTTGGTGTTATTGCTTGTATGAATTATCAATTTTATGTTATGACCAAGGTATCAGGTTATAGTGGTATTAGGTAACAGTATGATGTATGATTCACTTATGGGACTTGTCAATTTATATGTCCTAATGTTAGGTGAAATTGATACGGGTCCAAATTTTGTTTTTATCACTCTGCAACAATTAAACAATCATTTTTTGTTTTATTTGCTATTTCTGAAGCAGTTTTAACTTACAATCTTTGTATCAACTATTCAAAAACTATTAGGATACTGAAATTTGTCTTGCTTCCATAGAAATGTCCCACATCTAAGGTTATCCTAGTTTCTTTAAATGTAACATGTTCACAGTAGCGGGCCTAAATATTTTATTGAATGTTGAATGTTTCTCTTCATTTGTTCTTTGTTGTAACTTCATCCTAGAGGAAATACATATGAGTAGATTTTTTGATGTCATGCAATTTGTACATAATATTTGAGTGATGTGAAGTAATGAATAACTTGCTAATAAATCTAAAATCTCATAAAGATCTAAATTGTGGGATTGTACACTATCTTTTCATGTACCGTGAGGCAGTTTATGATAAATTTATCCTTAAATTATATCTTATTTATGAAAACTTCAAAAATAAATGCACCCAATTAATTTATTACAATTCAAACTTTGACCTCTTGAATAAAATGTGTACACACTTGGAGGACTTTAGTAGCATACTCTTTTATCCTGTAAGATGCTATGTTTATGGACATATCTAACATTATCATTTTAAATGCTAATGCATTCAAAATAAAATAAAATAGCAATATCAAAATACATTAATTCCATTGAAACATGCAAGTGCAACCCAAAATTGTTAACCTCAAAGCATAGATGTTCTGAACAATATTTACTATTTCAAATGTTATTTCTACGGGGAACATAGCTATTATGCTAAATGGAACATAAATAATTAGTCAAAAACATTAGAATGGATTGTGAAAACTAGTCATTTCATCTCCTATAGCAAGCTATGCTCAACATGATAAAAAACCTATAATGGCTAGCAATATTTTCTCATGAAATCCAAGATAGTTTGAAACTCTCATTAGAGAGACATGCAAAGAATGATACTACTGGGGGATCTATTAGATTATAGTTGGAAACAACTTTCTTGATTTCCATGAGGAGCCTTGTCTCCATATTACTAGATTTGCACCAAGAACAACCATTGCAATACTTAATTCTGCTTCTAGAGGAGCTACAATTAGGAATATAACATCTAGTTATGCCACAATGATGATATGTTCCATCTTTGATTAAATCATGTTGGAAATAATTATATGTGTAATGTCCCCCTTTGCAAATCAGTTAAAGTTTGGACTTATTTCTTAATTTTATGATTCCAAATTGTAAGAGATTTGTCTCTACCAATGGCTTGGAAATCCTTCTCTTGAATACATATTAGTATTGATCATATGAACCTTGTAAAATAATTCAAAAATGAATGCAAGATAACTATAGCTATTGATCTAGAATTATTGTGAGTTTTGATATATGGTATTGATATGAGTTTTAATTTTTTATCTAATATTTTCTGGTATTGATAGGAGTTCTTGATCTAAATATGGATGTAAAAATAAGACAAATGTTTGGTTCTCATTACAGGTAGTCTGATTTTCTTATGTTTATATGCTCAATGTTGACTATGAATGATCTTATATGATTCCTTATATTGTATACTATTAGTTCTATTCCATATCCCTATGAAACTTGTCTCTGAATCCCTTTGTAATGTAAATTAGTCCTATTGTTATAAGCTTACAATAGGCTTGGAACTTAAGTGCTAACTATTATTTTATAAGCTTCCCTCTAATCTACAGAATTCATTGAGAAATGCTTGCCCACCATTATGAATAGTTTTATGAGATAAATATGTATTATATACACCATTGAATTTCTTCCCAATCTTTACTCACTGATTGTTACTATAGATTCCAACATCTAAGTTCCTCCTATAAGGATTGCTGACAGACTAGGCAATTCCAAATTATTGGGGCTAAATCAAATAGGGTTTCTTGCAGGGTGTTCATTTTTCATGGAACATGATTTATTAATATGTAGAAATTAGGGTGAGGTTGATCAACCTACAATGCTTTCTTATTATAAGTTCATATAAAAAAGAGCCAACAATAGTTTCCTTTTAGAAAATACTGATGGTGGGTCTATTTAAATGCTTTGCAGGTCAAAAAATTTATAGATCATCCAGTCTCAGACATTTGAGCTCTAATGGTAAGGTCCTTCAATTGCATTCCTTTATTTAGTTTATTTTCTAGGTCATGGTATTTTACTAAATAATAATAACCAAAGGAAGGAGAATCAAGATACTAGATACAATATATAGTCACATGTATAGGTTGGCTACATTCTATTACATACAAAAGATACATTCATATGAGTCACAACATCATCTTATCTACAATTCTTACTAATACAGTGGTTTAAATATTAAACTCTGTAAAAGGATTCCAACATTTGTATGCTAAAATGCTCAAAGTTGGAAACATACCCCAATCCAATAGTAGCCAAAATCACCTTTTAAGGAACTTTCATGTGTCATCCAAAATACAAAATGATAGAATATTTATATGATCCACTTACTCTCATCTTGTGGAGGATGGTGAAATGGGAGAACACACATAGGAGATGCCTGAGGCGCCCCTAAAATTTTAGTGTATGGTAATTGAATAGGATAATGACATTGGAACAAAAGTAGGCATAGGGGAACAAGAGGTGAGAACTCATCAACATGGAATGTAGTTTCTTTGGAAACTATAAGATGAAAAAAATAAATCCCATTATAATAAAAGATGAGCCTTACAGGCACATACATATATTATTATGTATCACCATAAAACTTACAAATATGAAACACCAGTCAGTATGATACATAGAGACCAGCAGATATAAATATCCACTTTATCTTGTACTTGGGTATGATATTTATGATTGTTTGAAAACCATTTACAAGAAGATTTAACATTTTATTGTGCATAGAGAAACTAACACAATATAATGGAATAAGCCACAAGGTCAGAAATATAGTTGAATTGGACATGAAGCTTTGATATCATCAATTGAATTTCAAATTTGAATCTCCAAACATGAAAGAAGTACATTAATAGGATTATGGTTAGTTTATCACCAAATTCCATCATGAGAAAACTCAAAAACAATTGTATTAGTAAACATATTTGGAAACAAAAACAATTAAAGTAGTCTCCATATATAACAAACTTTTAAAAAACACATTCCATGAGCCCTTTTCCAGGCAATAGTTTGCCAAAAAAAATTTAATTTTAATTTATAGAAAAAATAACTCTCTACAAATCACAATATCACCTTACGACCTTGCTTGCCAGTGGCATAAACAATAGCACACAAAGAAAGGATAGTTCATAGATACTAAGTGAACTCTATGTTCAAATGTCTATATTGACAATACCCAAAAACATTACACGAATATATATATACAAATCACATTGTTAAAGGAAAAAATAACAAATTAAATCCAACATTTGCATACTACAATGCCCAATTCAAAAGAGATGTCCCAGTTCTTCCAAAATCATTAAGTTCTATTTGAATAGGATATTAACATAAAAATGGGTAGAGATAACATGGGAACATCCTCATCATTGTGGAACATAGAACATTATCAACAAGATGACAAAAAATCCCATCAAAATTATATATATACACTAGTCAATTTTTTGATGAATATGTATTTGACTAAGGTAAGAAGAGTTTTGAAAGGCTTAGGACCTTGAATATAGAAAGAGATACAATAAAAACATACTAAAACATAAGAAAACATTAGATGGAGCCCATAATAGCCAAATCACAAATAGATGGCCACCCATAAATCACTATAATATATTAATAGATTTCATAATATATATTTTTTTTTTCAAAACTGAATTGTTGTCAATTTTTTGATGAAAAAAGAATCTATATTCGACAAGAATGCTATACTCTCGATGAAAACTCTGACCATCTGTCATCGATATTTTGACAACAATTTCGACAACACTACTTTACATTAGACTGCAATGCTATACAGTTGACATATTTCATCGATTGATTTCTGACCATATGTGGTCAAAAAATGGAAAAAGATATGTCGACCATTTATGATTATTTTGACCAACATTGGTCAAGAACAATGAAAGATATGTCATACATTCTTCTAGATCAAAGTGATTATTTTGACGTTAGATCAATCGATAGTTAGACAACTATAATGGTCAAATATGCGACAAACATATAATGTGTCAAATAATCAACGCAAAAAGCTCAACAAAAAAAATGGTCATTTGGTCGACCAATTTGCATCAAAAAATTGACAAATCATCATAAAAAATCAAGCTTAAATTTACTAGTGCCCTATTAGGAGTTAGGAAAGAAGGGTAGGCTCATTGCCCAAAGAAGGTTATGTCCCCTTTCAGAACTTGTTGTTTGCAACACTAGTGTACATTAAGAAATACACAATCTTTTGAACTGTCCAATAGAAATTGTCTTTGATTGATTAATTCCAATGAAGTATATATATTATCCTCTTCTCTACATCAAGAAGACTTGAGCTCACAACTGCCATAATCCTCTTTTACATCACATTCATTCTTTTTAATATATTTTCCAAAAGAAAAGAATATACATATACACCCTATTACATTCTACATGATCAAGTCGGCTAATTAGACTTTCTTAATATACAAATAATTACATAGATCCTTGCTAAGATACACACAATATCTAAAAAAAGTATACAACAATAACAATTAAATAATTAAGGACCGACATCCATAATTCATGTTCACCATCCATGATACACACTACATCTCCCAAGTCGGCTTCCAAATAGATCATCTCCAGAACACATGCCACAGCTGACATCATCCTACTTTTTGTACCTTGAATAGATCATCAAACATTCTTTAGTACCTTATCTATCATCCCTTAATCTCTCATACACTAAATCCTCATCACCTGTAAGATATACTTGGAAATCAGATACTTACTCTATCAACTTCCATTATCACTATCCAGCAACGAGTCTTCACCAAATCTTTTGTACCTCATCCAATATGCAGTATTACATCATGTGATCTTAGATATAAGATCCAAACACCTTCCTATATACAAAACTGACTTTGCACATTCTTAAACATCCGTAGAGTATTCGTACACTATAATAACTAGGTTGTTCTCTTCACAAAAACACATGTTGACATCAGTGAAAAAACATGAATGATAACAATAGTAATTCAAGCATCAGGGTATGTGCAAGATCATGAGGGGCCAAAAAGTGGTGATGAGACAAATATTCACTTTTCACTCATCCAAAAGTGCATGAAAACACTTGTTGACTTTTTAGTAGGCTTGGGTGTCAGTACACCTGGGAAAATAGCACAGGCCTAATCGGGTACCCGATACAATATCGAGTACTTGATATCATATCAGGACCTGATAACTGTGGCATAAATTTGAAACCCGCAAGCCCTTTTCATCCTTTTTTTCCACATTTTTTCTTGCTAAAATGGCTTGATATATCATATACCCGATATATTTTGGGTATCTGATTTTGGCAACAACAAATTTGACTCCCTAGCATATTCGATATATAAGGTGAAAATGGATTCCACCTTATATGGGGGGGGCAAATATGAGATCAATTCTAAAACCCAAATTCCCAACAAGGAGATCGAATTTGATCAACCTAACAGGTTAATGCGAAATTGAATCAATTTGAGTGAGAATATGGAAAGAAGAACTAATCTAATGTTTCCCCTAAGAATGATATGGTATGTTTGGAATTGAAATAATTGAAGTGCAAATACTAACCTTGATATTAGGGTAGATCTGGAAAATGCTCAATTTTGGTCTTTGTATGCAGTTTCTGAAGATTTCATCACTTGTTTTGGACTAAAAACGTCAAGACGAACAAAACCCAAAAATCTTTTCATCAGATTCAGTTATCTCGACCTTGACCTTTTTAAAAGGTCGATGACCACATTTTTATCCAGATGTCCGATTCTGATTCTGTTCGGAGATCCTAAAAGATTTCTAAAAAGGGTATTCAAATTCACTCTCAGATCCAAGATTTCGCACCTGTACCTGCAACAAAAATGGTTTTCTTTGTTGTATGGGTGGTTTGCCTTGGTCAAACCCCAGTTTAGGAATTAACCTTCAAATTGAATTGAAATGTATGTAGCATAAACAAAGTAATTAGAACAAATCACCTTGCTTATGTTGAAGTCCTTGAAGAGGATTCGAATCCTCAAATCTGCTAATAGGAATGCTTCAATTGAGGGTAAGATGTCTCTAATCAATGGTATCTTAATCTTCAACACCAAGCTTGATTTGATCTTTGCATAGGTGAGGGCTTGAATGGATGGAGAAAGATGGATCTTCAAGGGGGCTCCAAAGAGATTGAGTTCTTCAATGGCTAACAATAGATCTCCTTGAGGATGAATGCTTGAACACTTGAACACTTGAACACTTGAATGCTTGAATGCTTGAATGAATACTTTCTTTCACTTGAGAGATTAAGAGATCGCTTGAAAACTTGATTGCAAAACTTGATGATGAATTGATGTTGAAATGAGAGAGGAAGGCCTCCTTTTATAGTGATCTAGGACACACTCCTCTAGAAGGGCCACCTTGGAGAATTAAATCCAATTAGGTCTTGACCTTTAGAGAAATGGACCTAAATTAAATATTATTTAAGGATTTACCATTTCAGAGCCCAAAATAGTCGACCCGAAAGGGGAAAATAAAAATCCCAAAAGAGGAAAGAGCGGGAAAAGAAAATTTGAAACCCTGATAGGCTAGGGTCAAGGTCGAGGTCAACCCTGACCTGGTCAAGGTTGAGGTTGACCTTGACCTCAAACCCAGACAAAGCTAGAATCAGGAGCTAGGATGCTAGAGAGTGCCATAAATGTAGATTTCACAGTCTGATTAGGACCCAGTGTCCAGATTAGATAGAAAATCTCTTGAATGATAAGATGAAGGACTAAGAGGTCCTATAACTAAACCCTACCTAGAAAATGAAGCCATGGGAGAGGAAAATTAGGAAAATTCCTTAAGACCCTAACCCTAATTTCACTCAGAATGAAAAAATCAAGTGCAGAAGAGAAGTGGAAAGCGGGGAGAAAGCCAAATACATGAAAAGATCCTATCAAGGCACTTAACATGACCCCAAACCACTTACTTGGGGGGCTAAATGCTCTTAACATGGAAGTGCTTCCATTTTAAGATGATACATTAAGCCCCCACTTTAGTAAGAGTATGGATTCGATGCAAACTCTTGGTAAAGGAGATAAAAATAGCATGATAATCTTATTGTAATCTATGGGACAAAGAGAAATCCTAAGCCCCCATTTCTCAAGTCTTTGTCAAATCCTAGATCACAAATAAGAGAGACATCTTTCTAGAAACAGGAAAAGAAGAGTGTGACTACCTCACCCAATGAGACCTATATCCCATTGTGAACCACACAAGGAAAAAAAGGTGCAATTGGAAAGATGGAATTGAACTGCCTAGTGAGTGTGGCTACTCACTAGTCAACCCATCAAAGATTTACTCCTAGGAATATTCTATTCCATAAGAATGAAATCAAAAGGGCGATCTGATCTTAAGGACACTTCTGACCTTAAGGGATCAAAATATATGTGCTTGAAACTAGAGGGATCAAGAGATCCTAATATAAATCCATACTTTAAGGATTAGTTCTTAATCCAAAAAGAAAGGAAAAATGTTTGAACAGTAAATTTAAAGGTGTGTATCTTCCTCAGGATTTAGCGACTTATATGTGTTACCTTTAGAAGATTTAGCATGTTTGATTTTTATATTTTTATAAGTGTGTGTGTGCAAAAAGTGAGTAGAGCGTATGCCCCCACGTTAAAGTCAATGCTAACACTTTAATAGGAGCAATGGCTTTAACAAAAACATACGCAACTCCATTGATTACATTTCCACATCGAGATGCCCCCAGACGAAGACAAATCAAGGGAAATAGAACAAAAACATATCGAGAACATAGAAGGGATCTACCTACCATGGGGTCAGTATGATCATAAGATAATATATGTATGATAATATTGCAAATGAAATGTCATCACTCCCCAAAGAAAGTAGAACTACAATCACAAAGGAGGAAAGATCACATAAGATAAATGAAGAAGATCTTTTTGGACCATGACATGGAGACCAAAAAGATTTAGTGCTACCATATCTCAGATCCAAGCAGATTACACAAGGAAATAGTTACAAACAATAACACATTTACAGAATACATTGAACAACAGATAGGAGAATAGAGATACATATAGAAGAATGTGAACAACAATTTCGATTCCTTCATCACCTTGCACCAACTAAGTAACAAGGAGCATATAAAAGAATCTAACAACATTTAGCAAACACATTACGGGAGAAACACAGTACAGCAGGAAAATGTAATACCCCAAAAATGGGCTATAAGTTCATCAATCTCCTACATCTTCAATTCGAGCGAAATCGACATCAAAGTCCTAATCTAAGGCACATCTAAACATCATCGAATCATAATTGATTATCTTAAATTCTACATCGGGGAATATTCCTAGTAATATTCCTAATCATCATAATTATCTTTAGTTTTATAATTATTTGGCAATAAATCACATTTATCCTAAAGTTTGATTAATTGAATATTTTCATATTTAATTAATTAGATTTAATATTTGCCACTTAATTGTGTAATTAAATTTAATTCTATCTATTATTAATTGTATTATTTAATTTTGACAATAAATCTAATATCATATGAATAATTGATTAAATTCTTATTTAATTAATTAAAGCAAGTTGTCATTATTTAATAATATAGTTTTTAATAAAAGTTTGATTAAATAATTGATTAACCCATAAATCAATTGTTTTATTTTTAAAAGCAGTTAAGTTGGAAATAAATCACTTTATTATTAAATTAATTCATAATTAAAACATGCACAATCAAGAAAAGCAGACAACTATCAATTATCAATTAAAGCTAAACTCTATTTTGAGTTAAAACTTAGCTTTTGCATATTTTTGTGAGTTAATTATCTTTATTTAAAAATAACTCAAAAATCAAGCTGAGTTATTTGAGTGATTTATGGCTTTTTTCTCATGCACCTCCAAAGCCCTGGATTTCTATAAAATTAAGGCTTCAGCTCATCTCAAATCATCTCATAATTGTGCAAACTTAGGCTAGAGAATTGCAATTGGAAGGATCAAAGCTTATTGTGAATCAACATTGTTGTGAGATCAATTTCAAATTCATAGCTTTCATATTATTGTTAGAATTTTCATTCTCATATCAAATCATTTCTAGATTAGCATTGCATATCATTTAGCATAGATTCATATCATTGTTAGATCAATTTTCATATTAGCATAGATTTCATATCAGTTTTCATCATTATTATTGCATAGAAAATATCAAAAAAATAGATTAATTGCATTCATATTTCATATCAGTTTGGCATTCAAATCCTTCATTTAGGTGTCGTCTAGGTCACTGATCTCGATAACAATCTGAGAACATTAATCTCGCACCTACTAGAAGGCAGTAAATCGCTTGGTTAGATAGCTTTCAATTTTGCACGATTTCGATTATAGCTAACCTCTAATGTTTTACTGAGTGCTGTGTCTACAGATCAGGTACAATTTTCACACACACATTTCTGGCACCCACCGTGGGGCCTTGAGCCTCATTCTCTTCATTTTTATCTAATTTTATATATTTTTGGTGTCACTTTTTTGTCATTTTTTGCGCAAACAGGAAAAATGCCACCTACGAGCAATCCGACACCGCTTACGAGAAATTTGTTCATGCCTACAAGCATTCTGCTCACGCTTGGAAGCATTCTTCTTATGCCTGCAAGCATTCTGCTCACGCCTATGCTAGTTTCAGTCACGTGTCTACCAGTTTTAGTCACGCCTATGCTAGTTTCAGTCATGCCTATGAGCATTTAAATCACGCCTTGGCACATTTCAGTCACGCCTATGAGTATTTATATCACGCCTTGCACATTTCAGTCACACCTATGCTCATTTCAATCATGCCTATGCCTATTTTGATCATGCCTGCTTTCTATTTTTTGATTTGCTTTTTTTGAAAATTTTGGCGTTTTCAAAATCTGTGCCACTCTGGAAAACTGGCACCCATTTTTTTATGAAATTTTCATCTATGGTATTGAAAGTTTAAGTGTGATATATCATTGGAAAGCTCTTTCCAAGCCAAATCCAAGCATGTTGGTTTCATTTTCAAATTTTGCCATTTGATCACATAATTTGCAGATTTGTACTTTCAGATTGTTGATTTCTAACGCTTACAGTTTGCTGTTGATTGGTCTTGATTTTGTACTTTTGGACGTGTGCTAAATTTTGGATTGCAGAGCATTGGACCTAAGGTATTCTTCTCAAGCTGATAACATTTCAATTTTAGGCTTAAAATAAATCTCTCATGTGTCTAGCTTGGGTGATTCTTTTCATGCTTTTGTTTTACACACTTGCATAATTGATACTAGGTTGTGACCCCTTAAGGATCCATTAAGTAGTCTCATATACTTGTGATTGATCTTGATTGCTATCTTGGGTTATTGGACTCACTAATCCACCAGCCCCTCATTCCGCCCCATGGTTGCAATCTCAGCGCCATAAAGGGGAGGGGTCAACAGGACAGAAGCGTTAAGTGTTCCACTTGGCAACCCTTTTGTGCTTTTGGGAACTCACTTATTTTCTAAGTTGTGGACTTGTTTTTAGCTTGTGTGAGGTGTTAAGTCTTCCACCTTGTGGACTCATCTCGTATTCGCTTTAAGCATTAAGTGTTCCTCTTTCTGCTTTTTGGGTACTTTTGGTAGATTTACTTTTTGGAAACATACATCTATGCTCACATAGTAATTAGGCCCTATGAACACTATTCATGATTCTTGAGAGATTGGATTCCTAGTGAAATCCTTCCTTGACGATAGAATCCTTGTAGGTAGGGAGGATACTTAGTGCGTTTCACATTCAACTTGGTTAGTGCGTCTTCTCTTATTGATCGACACATTCTCTCTCCGGAGAGGTTGATAGATCACGTGCGGTTGACATCACGAGCTTTGGTGAATCAAAATTGGTTAGTGCACCTTCTCTTATTGATTGATACATTCTCTCCTCGGAGAGGTTGATAGATCACGTGGAGTTGGCATCATAGACCTTGGTGAAGCAAAACTTTGTCTTAGCGTGTCGGATTAATCTGCTTGCTTTGTATGGGTTAAAAGTGAAAAGGTGTCAAAAACCTTGGATCTGGAGCCAAGTCCCCTTGTGGTATACTATTGTGAGTCATCTTTAGAGAGGGTTAACTGTAGTGGACAATCCCTTCACAGGGCAAACTGCGTTGACGGAACCTCAAGCGGTCATAGCCATTTCAGACGTGGTAGTGACAGCCGCTATATAAATGTCCTTGTGGAAGAAATCTCCATGGGTATGGTTCATTGTTGGGTTGTCAGATCTCCCTAGCAGCTCTTGAAGATTAAGTTCTCGGACTGTGTCAAAACCTTGGTGCACTGGGATTGGAGTTCACCCCTTTGGATCATAAAAGTTGCAGAGTAAAACCATTACTAAAAACCCTAGCGAGGCCAAATTTTCATTTTCTAGGGTATATGTGCATCATTGCAAAACATTTTTGGAACATACACAATTAGCACTTCTAAGGATTAGAACGAATAAGTCACTTGATTGTTCATGCACAAGGTTGCTTTTGCCCTTGTTCATTGTTTTTAGACATGCTTGAAATCATGTGCTTGTTGTTCTATGTGCTTGTTTATCTATCTGGTTATTGAAAATGGACAAATCTGTTACAATCTTCAAATCTGGACATTGAAATTTGCAAACAATTCAAATCTAAAAACTCAAAATTTGCAAAATTTTAAGTGAAATTCCTTTCTGGAGTCAAAAGTCATCTCAGGAGGTCAGAAAGTCATACGATTTTTCTCAAAGTGTCATTTCATTGCAACCCATCTGTCATATGATAGAAAACCCAGTGTCGTACGAGTTTTCATGCCAACAAATTCTCAAAGTCAAAATCTTGCAACTGTCATATGATATTGTCAACTATCATTTCATTGCAACCCATCTGTCGTATGATAGCAAACCCAGTGTCGTACGAGTTTTCATGCCAGCAAATTCTCAAAGTCAAAATCTTGCAACTATCGTATGATATTGTCAACTGTCGTTTCATTGCTACCCAACTGTCGTATGATTGAGTACCCAGTGTCGTATGAGTTTTCATGCCAGCATATTTCAAAAAGTCAAATCCTGCTTGCAACTATCGTACGAGTTTTGCAACTATCATTTCATAGCATACCCACTGTCGTACGAGTTTTTCAGAGTGTCGTTTGGGAAATTTTTGAAAGTTGTCAGAAAATTGTAAAGATTGCCAGATATTTAGCTCTTTCAACCTAGTTTCAGAATCTATCGAGCAAATCACTGTGTCAGGCACAGAGCAGTAGCTATTGAGAATCAGTACACATGTCTCAAAGAATCAATACACAAGAGGAAGAAGCTCTAATCACCGCTATGATGAAGCAGCTACAAGCTATGCAAGTCCAGCTTGACAAACTTGAGAAAGAAAAGGAACCTAAAGAGTTCTCCATGGAAACTCTATACTCTTTTCCATTTGATAAAGACTTGTACATGTCACCATGCCCCCAGACAGAATTTGAGCAACGTGACAACCCTTATGATACCTCTTCCATGGAGAGTGACACATCCAGCTTTGGAGACTATGATGACTATGATGATAGGCAATGTAATGATACCTATGACACTTCTGTTCCTAAGAATCCTCCTCGTCGTTCATTCCTTCTTACTACAAATGGGTCGTCACATTGGATAGATCGTGATGGTGATCCATATGATTCTGATTTTGAAAGAGACTTTGATGGCTTTTGTGGACAATACCTTGATTATGATCCATCTACTACTGCTGAGGACTATAAAATGCATCGTGCTAGCTTGAAGCATCAATATTATAAGAATCCTTCTCCTAAGGACTCTCATGCTGAAAATAAAGATTATCTTCTCAAGCAAGATCATGTTAATGTTGGACCTTTGTCTTGTGATGGTTTCCTTCCATCCCCTACTTCCTCCAATACCCATACATTTCCTAAAGCTTCTGAGTCTTTCAAATCTTTCACAGAACCTTCATCCGACACAAGCCCTAATACTTTTCATGTGGTTCCCTATAGTTATCCTCCAGGGCTACCTCTTAAAGAAACTCAAGCTAACCTTCGCTTGGCTGCAAATACTTTCAATAATGATAAACCTAAAGAGCCTAAGCCTTCATATGCTATAATCCCTACTTCAGCTAGTCCTCCACCATCTCTTCCAAAGTCATCCATACAATCCCAACATGCTTCCTTGTCCTTAGAAGTGGCTCCATGTCAAGAGGACTCTAAAAATGATGAAGAAAAGAACATAAAGAAAGATCAAGATCAAGAACCCTCCATGTCATCCAATCACTTTCATGATGTTTCTTATCCACTTCATGGTTCTTTTGATCCTACGGACCCTTTTTCATGCATTTCACCATGTCTTAAGTCTTCTCCTAAGCAAGATCAAGCTATTCCTTACACTGTTGAGCTTATTGACAATCAAAATAACCTTACCCCACTTCCAATGTCTGAAGATGCTACTTCCATTAAGGTTGGTAAAAATGGTGTTGTTACTTCCAATGTTCAGCCATTGAAAATCAAAAGAAAAATTATGTGCTTATGCTATCCAAAGATCCTTGTCAAGATCAAAGTCTTCCATCTTCTTATTCTACCACTCCATGTTCGCTTTCACTTTCTACTCTTCCTAAGACTTTGCAAGCTTTGAACAATCCTATCAAAGAAGGTGCTCATATTCAAGATGTCCATGATTCTATTAAAAATTCTAATGCTCACTCGAAAGATGCTGATATCCTTGGTTGTCATATAGATGCTGATGAACTTATTGAATATCCTTTTGCGTCTTCCACTTCCATCCTCGGACCTCTTCCACCAATACTAAGGGCTTCATGTCTGCCTTCCATCTTGGGTCCTTATGTCCCTTCACTTTCCCCTCCTAACTCTCCTAATTCACCATCCATCTTGGGTCCCTACGTCCCTCCATCTCCTATCTTTCCTCAAGATCAACATAGATGCATACCCTTGAATCTTTTTTATCCACAAGTCCCAAGTCTTTTGGAAGTAACTTGAATGTTCAATACAAGAAAAAGAAGCAATACAAGAATCCATCAAAAAAAGATCACCATGTCTCCTCTAATAGACATGGAAACATAAAGTCAAAAGAGATATCTAAGAAAAAAAATTACAAGACAAGTATGGGTTCCAAAATCCATCATTGAAGATATTCTCTCCAAATTACCAAAAAGAAATGAAAAGCCTACGGCTATATGGATTCCAAAGTCTCTCTTGAAAGAGTCTAGTGTTGAGAAAAAAGTAAAATTGACATTCAAGCTTCCAAAGGCTTCCACTTCATCTCCCTCCAAAAATATTCTTCCATTCCATGCGCCTAAACCACAACCTCTACTATCCATTCACCATATTCCTTCACGTATTCCTTCATTCACATTTCCTCCACCCTCTCGCCACCCTTCAAGGTATGTGTTTACATTGATCTTGCCTTCCTTTCCATCTACCCTTTCACAATCCTTCCATGCATTATCCTTCTACCTTCTATCATTTTTCCTCATTTTCCTATTCCTCCTATCTTCCAACCTCACTCGCTTTACATAAAACCCTATCCTCCATTTTTCTCTTCCATATTCCTTTCCCTATCAGCATCTTTGAGCATATCATTTTGAATCCTTGGCATATCATGGTTTATCCTTTCAAGGAGCATTATCTAAAAAGCTTGCCTTCTTCCAAAATAAAATAAAAAATAAAAAAAATTAAAAATTAAAAAATTAAAAAAAATTGAAAATGTGCCTTGGTGAAAACCTGGAAACAGGCACCTTGGTAGAAAAAGTAAAGAGAAATAAATTCATCCTATGGTGAAAACCGCTCCCTTGTGGCACCTTAGATAAGTACCATGATGAAAACCTGGCAATCAGACATCATGCGTAGTTCTTCTACATATTTCATCCATTTCATCTTCTCTCTTTGATCTTGACAATGTTGATCTATACACGAACATTTGGCTATCTTGTGAGCTATCTTACGATGATCTTTCTTTCATTCCTTCCATGTTTAGCCTTCATATCCATCTTCCTCCATTCATTCTAGCCTTTTCTATCATTTTCCCCTTTGGTCTTGATCTAAAAAAAGAAAGAGTAAAACACAATGCTATGAAGCCTCTTGACATGTCTACTCCTTTGGACTGCATCCTTTCCTACTCTGGCATTACACTTTTGTGACTTATCATATGCTGGCCTTTCATTGCTTGTCCACATGCATTTTACATGACAATTTTTCCCTAGCTTGGGTATTCTTGAGGAGTTTTCCCTTGAGGATTTCTTCCCTTCATTATCCTTTATTCTCTTTTCTTCCATCTCTTCCACTAGCTTGTCAATCCCTCTTGTTCTCCACCTTGCTAGACATTGGGACTATACGATATGATCTTGCTTGGGAGTTTGCAATGGAAAAAGATGCTATCAAGTATACTAAGTATCAAAACCAGTATCAGAACCAGTATTAGAACTAGTATCAGAACCAGTATCAAAATCAGTATCAGAACAAGTATCAGAACACCTACTGGGGCTACACCATTCACTTTAGTTTGTGAGTTTGAAGCAGTACTTCCTATTGAGGTTGAAATCCCATCACTCAGAATCAAAATGCATGGACTTGTCACTAACTATGACTACAGAGTGTCTAGGTTGCAAGAACTTGAACTACTAGATGAGCGCAGACAAGCAGCATATGATCATCTCAGAGTGTATCAAAAAAGAATGTTTAGAGGCTACAATAAGAAAGTCAGACACAGAGAATTTTAGGTTGGCGATCTAGTCTTGAGAGAAAATCCAAAAAATCAATCCCATCGAGAACGCAAGGGGAAGTTTGAACCCAACTGGCTAGGTCCCTTTGTAATCACTACTACTTTTGGCTCTGGTGCCTATCAACTCTCAACAACTGAAGGAGAACAATTCCGAGAACCAATCAACATTCTCCATCTGAAGAAATTCTACGCCTAAGGCATTCAGTGCTTGGTAAAATGTCCTGAAAAAATCTTTAAAATCTGAAAAAGTCCTAAAAAAATGAACATCTTGGTGAAAACCTAGCAATAGGCACCTTGATGATTCACAAAAAAAGTAAAAAATTGAAAAAAATTGAAAAAAATTGAAAAAAATTGAAAAAATGAAAAATACAAAAAAATGAAAAAAGAGAAAAAGTGCCTTGGTGAAAACCTAGAAACAGGCGCCTTGGTAGCAAAAATAGAATCTCTGCCAAGATGGTGAAAACCTGGCAAATGGGTGCCACTTGTTTCAAAATGCTCCATCTATCAACGCAATCTTGGTCTTTCCCAGCTTTCAGTCTGCTTTAGTCTGTATATACCCTTGATTCAATAAAGTCAATTTGTACACCAATCAGCTCAAGCGTCTGTATCCTATCAAATGTTCAAACTTGGGGGCAATCAATGTCATATCCTATGGCCTCCAGTGTATCTTAGATGTGTCATATCCAGTCAGAGTCCTTTGAAGCTTCAAGTGGAGTCAGTCAGTCAGTCTCATCTCTAGAAAAGATTTTGCATCTACAACAACACAAATCAAACATCAACACAAACTGAAAACAATCTGTGCTTCATGATTTTATCTCCTTGTATGCTTACTGATTCGCATTGAGATTTTTGCATATTGTGTCCCTTCGAGCTCTTCGATGATGTCCTTTACAGGATTTAGAGAGTGATGACTGGGGGCATAATCTTTTCTTGGTTTTTTTCTTGTATGTGAAAATCTAACAGCTTTGGAAATTCTGGATTGAAATGGTGTCCGACTGTAAGAGCCTCTATCTCGAATTGGATGGCCATGCATACCTCAACCATTGATACCTAGAAAATTCAAGGAAGTTTGATCTAACTATTATCTTTTTGAAATGAGTTCTTTCTCCTATTGTGAAAAGTGATCTTGCCTAAGGCTGTGAATGATAAAGGGTCATACGGGTAATTCACATTGGATTTAGAATGATCTTTTGATTTTTTAATATGTTTGCAACGCAAGGCGTATTCAAGTCATCACAACGTTTATGTTTTGATGCTTATACAAATTGCTATATCAAAATGGACATGATATTCAGGTCATCCTAGCGCTTTTGCCTTGGTGCTTATATCTAATCCAACATTCTGAAAATAAATCAATATTCATATGTCCATGGTTATTTTGACCAGTGGGTGTTGTATTGATTCTTGCGCATACAAATCAATATTCATATGTCTATGGTTTCATAGCTAGTGGGCATTGTATTGATTTATCCGGTTACCAAAAAGTTCAATGATGATAACAAATCGACACATGATCAGTGACTAGGTCCTAGGTCCTAGGGTTGCATTTCATATTGCATGTTTCTTTGCATTTTGCATGTTTGCATGATCTCACAAATGTTTGAAATGAACTTCAAAACTTAACAAGATTCTTCAATCGCCTCTTCAAATCTAACAAAAGCTGAATCTCGCATGAAGGTTCCTCCAATGAAACAGCAAGTAGAATCCTTTCTTAGGATCAAAATTCAAATCTGAGATCATTCATATTATTAACTGCTTGCATATTCGACCTTCTATCATCACAGAAATCCAGTATTCAACTTAACCGATTATCTAACATCAAACTATCAAAATTTCAACTTGGTCAACTATGGTCAACTCATGGTTTAACCTAGTCAAACTCAGTCTCCAAGACCTCTAAACAATGCAGAATGCATTCTTAGATGTGTATAACCACTTCTCAAATCAATTAACATGCTTCTAACCATATCACGCTGACTTTTCTTGTCAGATTTCAATTTTAATCCCGAAGGGGGCATGGTATTGCACATCATTCAAAGTCTGTAATCAAATTTGAAATCATATCTTTATGGAAATCATATCTTCCTCAGTAATCAAGACAAACAATCACGTCTAGTACTGATTCATCAAAAAAGACCTCATCGCTCGGGGCAAATCTATCATCACTTGGGGCATATCAGATTCATCAAGATCCATATCAATCTGGTATTCTCCTAGTCTTGTAAACTGTATCAGTTTTTGCAACCATCAGATCATAGTGTTCTTTCCTTGGTTCTTCGGCAACTGAAGGATTCAGATGTGATACCTGCTAGTTCTGCTAAGACAATCAAGTCTAGAACGGGTCACTCACTTCTTTGCAATCCTAAAGTTTGGAATCAGGCGTTTTGACACTTTTTCGCAATCATAGGTTCATTTGTTGTTATAGTGAACATTATCTTTAGTCATTGAGGACCTATTATCTCCATATCAAATCAATATCAATCAACTTATGTCTCATATCAATTATCAATTTCAAACATCAGTTTCATATCTCTATCAAACACAGACTTTCTTTGAACCACTGCGCTTCACCCAGTAATTCAAAGAGGGGCAAAATGTAATACCCCAAAAATGGGCTATAAGTTCATTAATCTCCTACATCTTCAATTCGAACAAAATCGACATCAAAGTCCTAATCTAAGGCACATCTAAACATCATCGAATCATAATTGATTATCTTAAATTCTACATCGGGGAATATTCCTAGTAATATTCCTAATCATCATAATTATCTTTAATTTTATAATTATTTGGCAATAAATCACATTTATCCTAAAGTTTGATTAATTGAATATTTTCATATTTAATTAATTAGATTTAATATTTGCTACTTAATTGTGTAATTAAATTTAATTCTATCTATTATTAATTGTATTATTTAATTTTGACAATAAATCTAATATCATATGAATAATTGATTAAATTCTTATTTAATTAATTAAAGCAAGTTGTCATTATTTAATAATATAGTTTTTAATAAAAGTTTGATTAAATAATTGATTAACCCATAAATCAATTGTTTTATTTTTAAAAGCAGTTAAGTTGGAAATAAATCACTTTATTATTAAATTAATTCATAATTAAAACATGCACAATCAAGAAAAGCAGACAACTATCAATTATCAATTAAAGCTAAACTCTATTTTGAGTTAAAACTTAGCTTTTGAATGTTTTTGTGAGTTAATTATCTTTATTTAAAAATAACTCAAAAATCAAGCTGAGTTATTTGAGTGATTTATGGCTTTTTCCTCATGCACCTCCAAAGCCCTGGATTTCTATAAAATCAAGGCTTCAGCTCATCTCAAATCATCTCATAATTGTGCAAACTTAGGCTAGAGAATTGCAATTGGAAGGATCAAAGCTTATTGTGAATCAACATTGTTGTGAGATCAATTTCAAATTCATAGCTTTCATATTATTGTTAGAATTTTCATTCTCATATCATATCATTTCTAGATTAGCATTGCATATCATTTAGCATAGATTCATATCATTGTTAGATCAATTTTCATATTAACATAGATTTCATATCAGTTTTCATCATTATTATTGCATATAAAATATCAAAAAAATAGATTAATTGCATTCATATTTCATATCAGTTTGGCATTCAAATCCTTCATTTAGGTGTCGTCTAGGTCACTGATCTCGATAACAATCTAAGAACATTAATCTCGCACCTACTAGAAGGCAGTAAATCGCGTGGTTAGATAGCTTTCAATTTTGCACAATTTCGATTATAGCTAACATCTAATGTTTTACTGAGTGTTGTGTCTACAGATCAGGTACAATTTTCACACACACAAAAAACACACAACAAAGCCACCACAAAGGACAAGTTGATCAAGCATGTCGCCTACTCTCCCCATCTCACTATATATCATTTAGGGAAGGTGGGTAACTCGCAAGAGGGACTATATCCAACACAGTAGGAATGATGGCTAGTTTCAAACTAGGATTCTCTTGAGAATCACAATGTTCGATACTAGGTGTAAGAGTTAAATGAGATGAAAGCATTTGTGGAAAATCAATGTCAATGCCAATAGTCTCATATTCATCATTAACATTGTTAGTATCATCAAGAGTATCTTCTTCATCTAAATTAATTGAAATAGGATCTAAGATATGAATAGAATCATCATAATCATGCATGTGAACATCATTATTAACAACATCTTCTAATACATTAGGCATATAAAGTAGAGATCTTTTAGCTTTAGCATGAGCATGACACTTTTTACGATGTTCATTAGCAGATTGATTACATTTTGATTTTTTGGAAATAGGTTGAGAACTAGGAGGAACAATCACAGGATCCTTCATAGGTTCTTTAGGAAGATCAATAGGATTATCAATCATAGGAGGAACAATCACAGGATCTTTGATAGGTTTAGTAGGAGAAAGAACTTGATTAATAGAACTAGAAGCTATAGATAAAGGAGGTATCGAAGGTGTAGGTAAAAGACCATCATTAAGATCCATAGGTGGTATACTTAATTGAAGAATCTTATGGTTCTTATAAGCTTGATATGATTGAAAAAGATTATTAGGATGAGAAGGACATGAATTAGATAAGGAAGGCCAAAAGAAATCCAAAGTAGCACAATCTCAAGGCCTATAATGTTGATATAGACTATGATTGATCATCTATGCTTCACCATCATGAATGAATTTAAGACACTTATGGATAGGAGAAGCAACAGCATGCATGGCAGTCAACCAAGGCAAACCTAGCTTAACTTGAAAGTGATCAGAAGTAGGAACCACAACAAAAGTAGTGTTCACAAGTTTTCCAAAAATTTCAACTGGAAAGGTAATAGAACCAAATGAGGGATAAAGAAAACCATTACAAGTTTGAATCCACACATCTGATGTATCATAACAGTCACGTTGTAAATTTTTCATAAAGAGATTTTCTTTAGTGATAACATTGACTAAAGAGGTAGAATCAACAAGACAACCACGAGTGGGTATCTGAGAAATCCTAGCAGCAATGTAAACGTGACCATTAGGAGCTTTAATAATCTTAGAGTCATCAAAGGTAATAAAAAGTTCCCGAGGTCTTTTATTCTTGAA
Organism: Chamaecyparis obtusa; assembly: GCA_027943335.1. Taxonomy (NCBI): domain Eukaryota; kingdom Viridiplantae; phylum Streptophyta; class Pinopsida; order Cupressales; family Cupressaceae; genus Chamaecyparis; species Chamaecyparis obtusa. The sequence continues at coordinate 703,972 of BSBK01006255.1, read as the reverse complement.
TTGTTGTCAAGGTTTAGGTGGAGGTTTCACTTTAGGTTTACGATTAACTTGAAGGTGAGATTGAAGTTGAGGTAAAGGTTGAGGTGGAGATATAGAATTAGCAACATGCTCCACTTGATTAACAACATGATTAAGATCATTCATCTTCGAAGCATATACAATTTCCATAGCATATGGTTGAGCAATAGTATTAGTATCATGCGTAGGTAAAGGATTAGTATAGATTTGAAGGTTTTGATTAGGAGGAGAAGTTGACTTATTCCCACTACTATCCAAATTATCCATACATAAGGCTTTAGCATTAATGAGATCTTGGATCTTATGTTTTAAAGAAAAACATTTCTCAGTATCATGACCATTCTGACGATGATATTGACAAAAAGCATTCGGATCAAAGGATTTAGATGCCATTTTAATAGGTAAAATAGGTCGAATAGGAGCTAAAGTAATCATGTTAGTAGCTAACAACCTATTCATAATAGTATGTAAAGGTTCAGAAAGAGGTGTAAACATACAATTTAGTCAAAAAGCAGTGGATGCAACAGCGGCATTGTGAGATGCAACAAAAACTTGATCAGTGACTGCATTTGGTTGTTTCTTTATCTTGACATAATTGTTGAATTTTTGAAACTTGTTTGGATTAGGAGCAACATCACTCTTATCAATTGGAACAGGAGCCATTGGAGTTGTGCTCTCAAACTGACTGACTTGTAATTGATAATGATGAAGTGTTGCACAAAGTTGTTGAAAAGAGGTAAATTCTATAAGCAGAATCTTATCTCTAATATCCTTTTGCAAATTTGAAATAAACATACGTTGAATATCAATATCAGGAATAGGATAGGAAATCTGAGCATGCAAATGCTTAAATCTACCAATAAACTCAGCCAAATTCTCTTTAACACCTTGTTTACAATGCATTAAATCAGTCAAAGACACTTGCAGGCCAATATTGTTTTGAAATTGTTGAATGAAGGCATTAGCAAGCTGCGGAAAGGAATCACTAGAATAAGGAGGCAAGGAACAATACCATTGTAAAGCCTTGTCACAAAAGGTTTGAGCAAACAGTTTAGCTAAAATCCTATGGTCACGAGCATAGTCACTACAAAGGATTTGGAATGTTTTAACATGATGAACAGGATCTCCCTTTCCATTATAATTCTCAAGATGAGGCATACCGACTTGCTGAGGAACAGGAGTTCGAATAATATCCAAGGACAAAGGACTTCCCATGTCACATGTAGGAATACTAAACTTGTTTTGAGATAAAGAAGCAAGTTTTTGTTGTAAGGATGAAATAGTTTGAGCCAAACTAATGATTGTTGAATCATTAGAGGAAATAAGAGGAGTAACAGTATTAGATACACTAGGAACTATATAAGGAATCATGAGTATAGAAGCCACAACTGGAGGAACACTAGGAAAAATAGTTGGAAGTGGATTAGAATAAGTAAAGGGAATATTATGATATGAAGGTTGTGATGCAAGAAGGGATACAGGAGGAACACCCATCGGAATAGTGGGAACCGTCATAGTCACCAAAGAAGGAGTATAAATAGGAACACCAGGTAAAGGCTTAGAGGGAGGTTTAACACTAGTGATAAGAGGAATCAACCCTACCTCTTGAGCTTCTTTAGCTAAAGGTTTAACATTGGAATGCATAAGGTGAGTAATACCATGCAAGAGGTTGACACCTTGATCACTATCATGAAGAAGTTGATGGAATGTGGATGAAGTGACTGAGAGGGGGGGGTGAATCAGTCAACCATAAAACACTTCACAATTATTTCTTTCTAGATCCCTTAGGATATCTTAATGAATATTATCTATTTTAGCACTCGGTAAATAGATTGCAGTAACTTTGAAGATGCAGAAAGTATTAGCAATTATCTTTAGATATTCATCAACACTAGTATATGATTAAGATAGCAATTAAGAACACAAGAGACACAAGATTTAACATGGAAACCCAATATGGGAAAAACCACCAATGTATCTAGATACTGATTTTCACTTTTCTGAAGTGATGCCCGGTTAGAAGCCAACCCGGTAAAAGGTTACAAAACACACTGTTAGGTGTGACCTTGTTAGAGGATTTAATCACCCTGCTAGGAGTGGCCTAGTAAGAGGTCTTGAAAACAATTCAATGGAATTGTCACCTTGTTAGAGGATTTACAATATGGTTGTTAAACCAACTCGGTTAAGAGATTTAGAATTCACTATTACAATGATAAAAAGGTAACAATGAAAATGACCTGTGTAATAATGCAACTGCCTTGCTGATTACAGATCTTTGTTCTGCATAAGTCTGATCCTTCCTGATCGAATAAATCTCTACTGCACCTCAAGGATATCTGATCATCCTTCACAAATTCGCATACACCTTTCCTGCTTTCTTCTGTAAATCTTCTACTATTTTTCTTGTTTATTTTTCACATTTGACCTTTTATTTATATGATTTTAGATTTGTCAAATTGACATTATTTAGCATAACAGTCAGCTGAATTAAGAAAACTTTATTTGCAAAAATCCTTCAAGGGCCGACAGTGCTCGGTGACCATAACTTTTACAATCTTTTGGAGACCGAGGGAACTCAGTAATCACTAACAATCCTTTACCTTCGATAACCGACTGAACTCGGTAAATGCTAACTTTTCTTTGACAACCGACTGAACTCGGTAAACACTGAATTTCCTTTGACGACCGACTAAACTCAGTAAACACTGAATTTCCTTTGGTAACCGAGTGAACTCGGTAGACACTAATTTTCTTTGATAACCGAGTGGACTCGGTAAGCACTAATCTTCCTGTCTGGCAGACTGACTGAGCTCAGTAGGAACTGATTGCTGCGGACTATGACATTGTGTGACATCAATGACAATACATAATTTGAGTAGCAATTTCCTTCAGACAATTGTTTCCAACAGAAGTTTCTTAAGAGCCTATATAGCTTGAATAGAATCTTGATTATGGTTTTCTTGGATGAGCCAATTACCCATTTTATCAAGTTCAGTGGAAATTTTTTCAATTTGTTCAGGAGGAACCCTTAAAGCATCATCCTCATCATGAGATGAGTGAGAAGAGTTCTTTTCCATAGGATTGGTATCATGAAGAAGTAAGGTATCATCGGGATTCCTATGGAAAGGAGAGGAAGATTTAGGATCAAAAGCACCCATGAGTCTACGACTATGCGTAACTAGAATGTTATAAGTAGGACTAGTGGTAGTAAAGCTCATAAACCAATAGAATGCAAATGAACTAAACTAAGAACACATAAAATATGAATACAAGTCTAGTTAGCATGAAAGATCTAACACAAAGGAAAAATCTAATACATACACACAATGAGATAAGGGGAAATCTAACGCCAAAAAGAAAGAGAGTAAGCTCATCGGGTTCACCAAGATATATAAGGTGAAAATGGATTCCACCTTATATGGGGGGGGGGGGAGTATGAGATCAATTCTAAAACCCAAATTCGCAACAATGAGATCCAATTTGATCAACCTAAGAGGTTAATGCAAAATTGAATCAATTTGAGTGAGAATATGGAAAGAAGAACTAATCTAATGTTTCCCCGAAGAATGATATGGTATGTTTGGAATTGAAATAATTGAAGTGCAAATACTAACCTTGATATTAGGGCAGATTTGGAAAATGCTCAATTCTGGTCTCCGTATGTAGTTTCTGAAGATTCCATCACCTATTCTAGACTGAAAATGTCGAGATGAACAAAACCTAGAAATCTTTTGCTCAGATTCAGTTATGTTGACCTTGACCTTTTTAAAAGGTCAATGACCACATTTTTATCCAGATGTCTGATTCTGATTCTGTTTTCAGATCCTAAAAGATTTTCGAAAAGGGTATCCGAATTCACTCTCAAATCCAAGATTTCACACCTGTACCTGCAACAAAAATGGTTTTCTTTGTTGTATGGAGGTTTGCCTTGGTCAAACCCCAGTTTAGGAATTAACCTTCAAATTGAATTGAAATGTATGTAGCATAAACAAAGTAATTAGAACAAATCACCTTGCTTATGTTGAAGTCCTTGAAGAGGATTTGAATCCTCAAATCTGCCAATAGGAATGCTTCAATGGAGGGTAAGATGTCTCTAATCAATGGTATCTTGATCTTCAACACCAAGCTTGATTTGATCTTTGCATATGTGAGGGCTTGAATGGATGGAGAAAGATAGATCTTCAAGGGGGCTCCAAAGAGATTGAGTTCCTCAATGCCTAACAATGGATCTCCTTGAGGATGAATGCTTGAACACTTGAACACTTGAAGACTTGAATACTTGAATGAATACTTGCTTGCACTTCAGAGCTTGAGAGATCGCTTGAAAACTTGATTGTAAAACTTGATGATGAATTGATGTTGAAATGAGAGAGGAAGGCCTCCTTTTATAGTGATTTAGGACAGACTCCTCTGGAAGGGCCACCTTAGAGAATTAAATCCAAGTAGGTCTTGACCTTTAGAGAAATGGGCCTAAATTAAATATTATTTAAGGATTTACCATTTCAGAGCCCGAAACAGCCAACCCGAAAGCAAAAAATAAAAATCCTGAAAGAAGAAAGAGTGGGAAAAGAAAATTTGAAACCCCAATAGGCTAGGGTCAAGGTTGAGGTTGACCTTGACCTCAAACCCAAACAAAGCCAGAATCAAGAGCTGGGATGCCAGAGAGTGCCAAAAATGTACATTTCATAGTCTGATCAGGACCTAGTGTCCAGATTAGATAGAAAATATCCTAAATGATAAGATGAAGGACTAGGAGGTCCTATCACTGAACCCCACCTAGAAAATGAAGCCATGGGAGAGGAAAATCAGGAAAATTCCTTAAGACCCTAACCCTAATTTCACTCAAAATGAAGAAATCAAGTGTAGAAGAGAAGCAGAAAGTGAGGAGAAAGCCAAATACATGCAAAGATCCTATCAAGGTGCTTAACATGACCCCAAACCACTTACTCGGGGGACTAAACACTCTTAACATGGAAGTGCTTCCATTTTAAGATGATACATTCAGTAAGTAAATTATTTATATATTTTTATTATTTTATTTCATTTTCATGCTAAATGTATCTTTTTTTGTTGAAATAGGGTTTTATATTTATATTTGTAATAATATATGAAATTAGATTGAAATTTAGATTTGTTTTTTATTTAATCAGGCATGGTTGACAACAATGAAGAAAATAACCCTCCCGCACCAAATAACGATCCCGAAAACAATCCCCCGTATCTAAACTCTAAATCTTTACAAGATTTGATACAAGAAAATTTGAGCACAATACGAGGTTTCCAAAACATGTATCAAACTATACCTACATTAGGTCCCATGCATGCCACACTAAATACAATTATTGAAAATATTGGCACACTCACACAACAACATAATGTTGTTCTTCATTGGCGTGATGATATGCACGCCCAATTTGATGACGGGCTTGACCATGATGGGATTGCGACCCTTAATATAAGTAAGGAATATATAGTTGCCCTTTTTGTCGATCCTAAAACCAGAATACTAGTTGACCCCAAAAAGCCCAAATTATCAATAAAATGGTGCACAAATCAAGCAATGCACACACACTTTTGGGATCGCTGGTGCATGATTTTTGATAAACCACCCCATAGAAATTTGAAGGTCCCATTTTATTTCATAAAAAAATTATATGCTGAGTTTGTGCTTGGTCACCATGTTGATTATTGGAGTATGAGGCCCAACATGGGCATAGGCGGAAGAGCTCCTCAGACTAGGCCATCTGCCCAGTGCAAAAAGGCCACTACCTTTGTCGCCCCCAATGATGTCGCACCCCCTCCTCGAGTGTAGCATCCCGATATTATTACAGAGGCTGCCTCACTAACTATTAGGGCCATTCATTTACTAAGTGATCAGTTTATCACGTAGACCAAGTCAATGTTGCCTCCTAGTGTGGATTATGCTAGCACATTGACATCTCATCAGAGTTCACATGTCTGCAAGCCCCATATTTGCATTATATGCAAGAATATGTGCCTTGGACCGCTTACTGACGCTGATATATATCAGTGTGTTATTAATGAGGAGGATACAAGAGACACAACTACAAAGGCTACAACACCTCATGGAGCATCTACATCTCATGAGAGTGCTCAGGAGGTGTACGCAGAGCCATTGACTCCTATTGGTACAGTAAGAGTAAACATTATAAATAAATTTGTCACATGACTTATTTAATTTAAAAATAATTTATTTATTTAGATTAGTTTTAATAATTGCATGCACTTATGTATATATATTTATTCCATTTATGTTCAGTCGATGACATAGGAGGAGGTGAGACTGGTGGATGAGTCCACACTTTTAGCCATTTCATTTGGCCTTGATGACTATACGGTATATTATAAATTATGTACCCATTAATTTTTTTTTATATCATTTGGTGTACATGCTTAAATCTCTATCAATTAGAGCAATAAAATTCATACATTTACTAATATATTGTCATCTTATTGTGTTCTTGCAGGCTACAGCCGATGTCAGTGGGGGGCACGAGGGGGTTCCTTCATCAGGTGTCCACAAAGGAAAGGTAGTTAATTATTTAAGATTAATTATGCATGCATATGTATGCCACTTGTGTGTAGTAATAAATATTTTACTTGCACTTTATTGTATAGTGTGTGGCTATTGATGATGTCCCAACACCGATTCAGGAGCGTAGGGTTACGGGCATCTCAATTCAGAGTGATAGCCTGATTGTATGTAGACTTTTACATATTGTTATTTGTATTTTGTAACTAGGGTTGTTATGATGAAGTACATTGATATATAATTGACAATATTTTTACTCTCATAGGTTACTTTGACTATGAGAGAGGGCCCACGAGAATCTTTCATATCTTTGTTGACCCAGCCCACTATTCTAGAGGAGGGATCACCAGATGTAAGTTTTAATTTTAGTTCAATCAATTTGTAATTTTATTATGCTATCATCCTATTTTGTAGACTTATTACTCTATGTTGCACCACTCTACTAATCTCATTATTGCAAATATATATTTATAGGTCAGAGTTGGTATTGTTGGCATGGTCCTTTCGCTACCTAGGACTTATGCTAGGACACCTAATCATGGCAGGCAATCGAGAGACTAGGTACAAATATTTGCATTCAGTTATAATTTTAATTAAATTAGTGTTTGAATTTTATATGTGTGTGTGTGTGTGTGTACAAATCATATAAATTAAGCAATCTAACTTGGGTTTGAACTCATTTTTTATGCAGGATCAATCAGAGCCCAACACTTCTTCAAAGAGGCTTCATTTTTATGATCCCCCTATGGCATAGGATTTAGTTTTAGTTTTGTGGTCATTTAGAGATGCCACTTGGCACATTTTGAGATGGCATATATGCCACATTGTACACCTTAAAACATTGATTTTGTAGACATTTTGAAATGGCATGTTCCATATTTGTATATGGAGATACTTTTGATACATTTGATACTTTGTATATATACAACATGTTCATTTATGTGTTATATTTGCATCATCTTTTGTATATAAATATTTATTATTCATGTTTATGGAATTGAATGGTGAAGTTATATCTTGACTATGATTATCATTATGATTTAAATTATATCTTGTTAAAGTTACATTTGTTTTTCTTTACTCTGGAATACCCTGTTCATGGAGCTTATTATGTTTGAGGTTTAACTTCTATAGATTTCCTAGATTTCAGGTGCTTAACTTTCCCTATGCTTGAGATGATGATGAGGCCATTAGTACCAATACAGAAGATCATTTCTCTACAAAACAAAAACCATGCCATCTGCTCTTCATCACTAAATTAAAACTTCAATTGCTGCTAATATGAGAGTTTCATTTACCACTTCTATGAATTTTCGTATACAAATTCTATACCATCAATTATGTTTCTATTTTTCATTGTGTGTGCATTCAATATCATACTTTCATTGCTAATCTCATATATTATCATTTTCAATGCTTTTTGTTCACACTTACAATAATTTTAACTACCAGCAATAATGTTTCAATATCATCATGTATGCAGGAGCCTTCATTTCATGCTATAAAAAATCTCCATTATCGTATAAGCTTATGGTCTTCATTTCCAATCTTTGATATTACCATTCATAGATATGACATGTGACTATTGACTTTGTATTTTGTATAATATACGATTGCTTGCACAACATGATATCCCTTAGACTTACAAAAACACATCTCTTGAATATATCATCTCTCAAATGTTCATTTAATGATTTTAATACTGCCTTCAAACTATGCTTAGCACTTTGTATATTTATTTTTTATTACTACATGGCTCCTTCGAATGTCTTCATATGATATGTTTAATCAATCTTTAAATCATGTTGTGTTCACTTTATTTGATGAAGTTGTTGCTTCAAGGGTTGATTATTGCTGACTGGACATTCATGATGAGTTTTACTTTACCGCCTCTTGTAATATTCTTCCAAATAATATGTTTATTGCCATCTTTGTAATATGCTATAGTTCTTAACATCTAGGAGGAAATGAAATTTATTTGGGTTGACTTTGATCATTAATTGCTGGTGTGTATACTTCACTCCATTTGAATGTTGATATGATGCTTAATGTTCCAACATTTCCAAGTTGCGTAGTTGTCAATGCTATTTATTCAATATTCTTTTCTATTTGTCTTAGCTTTTATCTCCACTTAATAGTATGTGTTTGTATATCTTGTGAGCAACCAAAAAACCTTCAATGACATCAATGACAACCTTATCAAATCTCCAACATTATTTCTCAAATGGAGGCCCTAATTTTTGTAAAAAATTAAGGCTCCATCAGGCGGAACAAGGTTGTCACTGGCATTTACCCAGCCAACTGAAGCTAATGGAGCAGACGGTTTGATGCAATGTCAGATGGTTTGAAAGATACGCTGCTAAGCCACTTTCAAGTGACCCTCACTGGAAGTTTTGGCATCGACTGAGATCGCCTTGCCAAATGCAAACAAAGTCGAATCGCCCAAAACTAAGAGAGGTTATTGTAGACCTCAAAAACATGATCTCATAGCCCTTGATGGTTTTTCGATACCTCTCATGAGGTCTGAGATACAAGCCATAGAAGATCGATGCCTAATCGTGCTTAGTGCATAATGGGGTCACTTGGGTCAAGCATGGTCGCGAGTGTTCGTGTGACTCCGTGGGAAGAATAGGGTTGTCACTAATGTTTACCTAGTGAATTGGAGCTAATGGAGTAGATGGTTCAATACAATGTTAGATAGTTTGAAAGATACGCTACTAAGCCACTTTCAACTAACCCTCACTGCAAATTTTGGCATCAACTGAGATTGCCTTACCAAATGAAAACAAATTCAAATCACCCAAAACTGAGAGAGGTTATTGTAGACCTTGAAAACATAATCCCATAGCACTTGATGGTTTGTTGATACCTCTCATGAGGTCTAAGATATGAGCCCCGAAAGATTGCTGCCCAATCGTGCTTAGTGCACCTTGGGGTCACTTGGGTCGAGCATGGTCGTGAGCATTCTCATGACTATGTGGGAGAAACGAGGTTGTCACTGGTGTTTACTCGACCAACCAAAGCTAATGGAGTAGATGGTTCGATGCAATGTTGGATGGTTTGAGAGATATGCTACTGAGCCGCTTTCAACTAACCCTCACTGCAAGTTTTTGCATTGAATGAGATCGCCTTGCCAAATGCAAACAAAGTTGCATCACCCAAAACTGAGAGAGGTTATTGTAGACATCAAAAACATGATCCCATAGCACTTGATGGTTGATACCTCTCACGAGGTCTGAGATATGAGCCCCAGAAGATCACTACCCAATCGTGCTTAGTGCACCTTGGGGTCACTTGGGTCGAGCATGGTCGCAAGCATTCCAGTGACTCTATGGGTGGAACGGGGTTGTCACTGCTATTTACCTAGCCAATCAGAGCCAATGGAGTAGAGGTTTTGATGCCAGGTCAAATGGTTTGAAAGATACATTGCTGAGCCACTTTCAATTGACCCTCACTGCAAGTTTTGGCATCAACTGAGATCGCCTTGCCAAATGAAAACGAATTCGAATCGCCCAAAACCGAGATAGGTTATTGTAGACCTCAAAAACATGATCCTATAGCACCTAACAATTTTTTGATACCTCTCAAGATCTCCAAGATATGAGCCTTGAAAATTCACTGCCTAATCATGCTTAGTGCACCTTGGGGTCACTTGGGTCGAGCATGGTTGTAAGCATTCTCGTGACTTTGTGGGCACAATGGGGTTGTCACTAGACTTTACCCAGCTAATCAGAGCTGATGGAGTAGACGGTTTGATGCCAAGTCAGATGGTTTGAAAGATATATTGTTGAGCCGCTTTTAACTAACCCTCACTATAAGTTTTTTCATCGACTGAGATCACCTTGCCAAATACAAATGAACTCGAATCGGCCAAAACCAAGAGAGGTTATTGTAGACCTTGAAAACATGATCTTATAGCACCTAATGGTTTATTGATACCTCTCATGAGCTCTGAGATACAAGCCCCGAAAGATCATTTCCCAATTGTGCTTAGTGAACCTTGGGGTCCCTTGGGTCGAGCATGGTCGCAAGCATTTCGGTGACTCTGTGGGTAGAACAGGGTTGTCACTAGAGTTTACCTAGCCAACCAGAGCCAATGGAGAAAATAGTTTGATGCCAGGTCAAACAGTTTGAAAGATATGTTGTTGAGACACTTTCAACTGACCTTCACTGTAAGTTTTGGCATCAACTAAGATCACCTTGCCAAATGCAAATGATGTTGAATCGCCCAAAACTGAGAGAGGTTATTGTAGAAATTGAAAACATGATCTCGTAGCACCTAACAGTTGGTTGATACCTCTCATGAGCTCTGAGATACAAGCCCTATAAGATCACTACCCAATCATGCTTAGTGCACCTTGGGGTCACTTGGGTCGAGCATGATCGTGAGCATTCTGGTGACTCTGTGGGTAGAATGGGGTTGCCACTAGAATTTACCCAACCAAATAGGGCCAATGGAGTAGATGGTTTGATGTCAGGTCAGATGGTTTGAAAGATATGCTGCTGAGCTACTTTCAATTGACCCTCACTGCAAGTTTTGACATCAACTAAGATAGCCTTGCCAAATGCAAAAGAAGTCGAATCACCCAAAACTGAGAGACATTATTGTAGACCTCAAAAACATGATCCCATAGCACTTGATAGTTTGTCAATACCTCTCATGAGCTCTAAGATACAAGCCCTAGAAGATCACTACCCAATCATGCTTAGTGCACCTTGGGGTCACTTGGGTCGAGCATGGTCGCGAGCATTCTAGTGACTCTATGGGTAGAATAGGGTTGTCACTAGAGTTTATCCGGCCAACTGGAGTCAATGGAGAAGATGGTTTGATGCCAGGTCAGATGGTTTGAAAGATATGCTACTGAGCCACTTTCAACTAACCCTCACTACAAGTTTTGGCATCGACTGAGATCGCCTTGCCAAATGCAAACAAAGTCGAATCACCCAAAATTGAGAGAGGTTATTATAGACCTCAAAAATAATATCTTGTAGCACCTATCAGTTTGTCAATACCTCCCATGAGCTCTGACATATGAGCCCTAGAATATCACTCCCAATCGTGCTTAGTGCACCTTCGGGTCACTTGGGTCAAGCATGGTCGCGAGAATTTCGATGACTCTATGGGAAGAACAAGGTTGTCACTAGTGTTTACCCACCCAACTAGAGCTAATGGAGCAGATGGTTCGATGCCAAGTTAGATGGTTTGAAATATACGCTGTTGAACCTCTTTCAACTGACCCTCACTACAAGTTTCGGCATCAACTAAGATCGCCTTGCCAAATGAAAACAAAATTGAATCACCCAAAATTGAGAGAGGTTATTGTAGACCTCAAAAACATGATCCCATAGCACCTAACAGTTTGTTGATACCTCTCGCGAGGTCCAAGATACAAGCCCTAGAAGATCGCTGCCCAATCATGCTTAGTGCACCTTGGGATCACTTGGGTGAAGCATGGTCACGAGCATTCTGGTGACTCTGTGGGTAGAATGGGGTTGTCACTAGTACTTACCTGGCCAACTAGTGCTAATGGAGAAAATGGTTTGATGTTAGGTCAGATAGTTTGAAAGATATGCTGCTGAGCCGCTTTCAGCTAACCCTCACTCCAAGTTTTGGCATCTACTGAGATCACCTTGCCAAATGCAAACAAAGTTGAATCACCCAAAACTGACAGAGGTTATTGTAGATCTTGGACACACAATCTCATATCCCCTAATGGTTTGTCAATATCTCTCATGAGGTTTGAGATATGAGCCCCGAAAGATCATTACTAGTTTGAAAGATATGTTGCTGAGCTACTTTCAACTGACTGTTAGTGGTATGTTTGAAATTTGAACTGTGAAATTAATCATGATTAAGCTTGTGAAATTTGAACTGTGGAGCTTATTATGTTTGGGGTTTAACTTTTATAGATTGTTTGAAATGATAAAAAATAATATCCTTAAAGCATTAGAAACAACAATCAAACACGTAAGAATTCAAACCATGCAAATGACATAAGCATATGACATGTAAGATCCCTTCTTGGCACTATTGGCCACCCATACATGATTTTGGTCATAAGTCCTTATCAAGAGTTTTAGGACATTTAACTTTTAAATCAAATTGATTGTTAAAAATTTCCATTATAGGCTTCAAAAGATCTCAATTAACCATTAAGGATCCTTTTGTCCTTCTATATCTGATTGGATCCATGGTGACTGTAGGCGTCTTCATAGGTGCTCCTACACAAGTTACAATCTGCATACAAAACCAAGTTTATTGACTTAAAATACAATCTAAGAAAGTTGAAAGTAATGTATTGAAATCAAGCTTAATTAACTTAGAAATCAATGCACTAAGTTAACTTATTACCTAGTCAAGTGTTCCTAAAGGGTCATCTCTTTGCTTCAGGGTCTCCAATAGTGCTTCATGATCAGTAGTACTAATAGTCCAAAGTTCTTTTATCTTTGGTCTTCCTTGATGCTTTGACAACTTGATATGTGTTGCTATAACAAGGTGTGAATACATGAGAATAGTTTTGTGCTTCTCATAGTCTTGAAATGCGGGAACTCCATTCTTTCTAATCATGTATGTTCACAGCCATGTTCCCACAACAACAACTGAACCAGTAGGATATGTGAACCCATCACCATCTATCATCGGTTGTACAAGCTTCTGTTTACCTTGTACACAATGTGCTAACCAATAATCTGACCTCTCATTATTCCCCTATGGTGCAACCAATGCAAAAACATCTCCTCGCTTCAGAAGATCTAAAAGATGGTCATAGTCAATTTAAGTGTCCATGTCATCATTTCTTATAGAGAGTGTCAAAGATAAAGGAGTCAGATACTGTGGAACCCATGTATCCACCCACTCACTTGACTCACAATGATCCCAATCATACTGAAAACACATGGAGCAAAAGAAAGCCAACTCTTGTGTCCAAATAGTCCATGTACTATTATTGGAGCTTCGAAATGAATGCATTTTTTAAGTCTTTCACTGTTTGACAACCAATCTATCTCCTATAGTTCCCTCCTCAACCAACCAAAAGAATCTATGCACTGTAGAATTAAGAACCCCCCCTATGACAATGCTAAAGTACACCAATCAACAATAGAACAAGCATCAAGAAGTACAGCACCTGAAATCCTCAATTGCTCCTTAACTAGAGCTCTCTTCACAAACACACTTGCTCCATCATGCTCCCCTTTCCCATGCCCTGACTCAAAAAAACTCCAAATATGAGGTACACCTCTCTCCACATGCATTCTACACAACCAATAAAACATTCTGGCATTCTTAAATTGATCAGTGCAATTATCTAACCAAATGAGATGCCTATCCATATCAATACCATTTTCCTGCAAGAAGTCAAAATAGTTCTAGAAACAATGTTGAACAAACTCATGAGAGTGAGACCTATCGTCACTCATATAAAAATGGTAATCTCTAATTATCTTTCACTCATCTTTTGTGCTATTAGGGGAATGTCTATATGTGATGTGTACAAAAATAGCAACTTGAATGGAGTTGTAATATTGAGCTTGAGCCTCATTTTGGGGTTGCAATTTATAGTTCTCCACAAAGTCTACAAGAGATATAATAGTTCCAATAGGGAAAGTGTCCTTACATGTCTTGAATTGTTGATCCAACCATTGAGACCTATGACTATGCCTTACATACTTGTAAAAAATATTTGTCTTGAAATCTGAGATAAAATCAGCAACATTTTATTCTTTTGCAACTAACTCACATCTAGAGCCTTCACGTCCACTCTTCAATGTATATTTCACCATTTCATATCCCTTTTTTTGGATGAGTTTCTTTCAAAAATTGTGTTCCAAACCCTCATGAAAACATATTCTAAACTTGGACAAGCCACCACATTCTGAGCACTTGGCATTTAAGCAATATTTTTTATAAAATAAACAACCATCATCTATATGACATAAAAATTGATCTAGCAAGTCTCTTGATGATTTGGGAAGACTACTTGCACCACAATCCTCTAGCATTTCATTAGTATGCAAAGTAGAATGAATGGATCATAATAATTCATGATGCATTGAAAACTCAACATGATATTTGCAACAACATGTATTCCAAATCTTAAGGGGTACACAATAAAATGGCTTCACGGATTCAAAAGACCTTTATGATATTTTCAATGTTGGATGTGTCTCACAATTTTTTTTCCCAACATTGTTTGACTTACCTCCACATAATGCTTAGGATGTGGAGTGTGTTCTTGATTGCCAACTCTCAACTTCAAGACATCCTTCACATTTGGTGACAATCTTGAGTTAGCATCCCAAAATTGTTAAATTTCATCCTTAACAACATCTGTTAGCTTCTTATCAAAACATGGAAGTCTCCCATTATAAGCCCATGTCTCAATTTGAAGCAGATCATCAAGTCTTTCTCTTCTTGCAAGTGCTCTACCCAAAGTTTTACGGTCTATATTCAAGTCAACACAAGTTTGTCTCATCAAACAATCCTTTCTCAACTGATGACTTGCTAAGGAGGTTGTAATAATCCTCCAAGAAACTCTCTTGTCTTTTTCTCTACTAGTCTTCCCAATGCAATTGAGAGCATTGAAAATATTATTCACAACAATGGCATTTCTCTCCATTTTCTTGTTCAGATGAATCTTCAATTTCACAAGCATAGGTCTCATCTTTTGCATCTTTAACAAATGCACAAAAATTTGACATTGCTCAACCAATGTCTTGTTTCCAAAAAATTGATCATAAATTCTTGAAGCCCACAACCTAACGGTTCTATGTGACCTCTTTCCTTCCCAATTATTCATAATGTTCTCCTCAATTTCAATTAACCATTTAGGTCTTCTTAAAAGCCCCGAATTTGAAGTTTGATTATCTTTATTGCAAGGGACTTCATTTCGCATATAATTTGGAGATGTGTAATGTTCATGTGGTTCTTGTGCAACATTTTCATTCCCCAAGTCTACATTTTCAATCTCCATCTGTACATTTTCAAATTCAACATCCTCTTCACTTACAACTATATTTATGGGGTCACCTTGATTAATATTTAATATACGTTCTCTCCTTCTTCAGTGATTTTCCTTATCTTTTTCCCTATATGCTTGAATTTCTTCATCCGTCAGCTTCCTCTTGGATTTAGTCTTTCAACGACTGTTGCTTCCCATGGTGAGACCACAAGTTGACAAAAATCAAACAATGGGCCCAGAATCCCTTTTTTTCTTTTTCACGCATGTGAAAAAAGTATAAAATCTTGTGTTTGTCTGGTTTGTGGGGACAGGGAATATTTTGGTCAAATATTACCCGTCCAAAATTGGGTATCCGATTCAGTATTGCGTATTCGATTCCATATCGGGTACCCGATATTCCTAGGCAGATGAAAAAGGGCGGGAGCAAATGAAAAAAATTGAACTTTTACATATATATATATATATATATATATATATATATATATATATATATATATATATATATATATATATATATATATATGTATGTATGTATGTATGTATGTGTATATGTATATATGTATATATATGTATATACATGTATATATGTATATATATGTATATACATGTATATACATGTATATATGTATATAGATATGTATATACATATATATATGTATATAGATGTATGTATGTATGTATATATATATATATATATATATATATATATATATATATATATTATATATATATATATATACATAGATATGTATGTATGTATGTATGTATCTATATATATGTATGTATGTATGTATGTATATCTATATGTATATATATATGTATATATATATATATGTATATATATATAGATATATATATACATAGATATATACATATATATATATATATACATAGATATATACATAGATATATACATATATATATAGATATATACATATATATACACATATATATATATATATATACATATATATATATATATATATATATACATATATATATATATATATATATATATACATATATATATATATATAATATATATATATATATATATATATATGTGTATATATATATATATATATAAGAGGCATATGATAAATATAATGTATATTATATAATATACTAATGTATACTAATATATTATATATAATATTACCTTTTAGCTATTATTTTTTTCTCATTTTTCCTGTATGATGCTTTTATATACAAATTGTGGATATTCTCTAGGAAACTATCTGAGGAAGATAAAGTAGCTGATCTACATCCTTTGGATCAAAAAGATGATCTATAAAACTTAACCTAAAAATTTAGTTCTGCTAACAAAAATGTCTAATCATGTAGCAAGGTACAGAAGCTTAGGAAAGGTGTAACAAATTAATATGCCAATATTTTTGTCTATAATAGTATTTTCTGCATTTATTATGATATTGATCTGATTTGATGCACCTTTTCTATTTGATCAATCCCTTCCCTTTCATTTCATTTGGTTTGCTCATTTTGCACATCATAGGCGCAGATTTGACAGCAGATTTGAAAAGGGTCATCGGGACTTTCTAGGGGTTCTAATGCATGATAAGGCATAGTAGGACCCCTAGGGAGTCCCCATGACCCCTAGGAAGTCTCTCTCTCCCACTCTAGTGAACTATTCTTCAAAGCCTCCATTTCTATGTAGCTAGGGTTTACGACGCCTATAAAAGGCACATTTAACACATGACCCCTTTTGACCCCTTTTGACACATTGGAATGCTCAAGTGTGTCCAAAGAGGTCCTAAAACCCCTTAAAACACACATGAACATTCCAATGTGTCAAAAGGGGTCATGCGACTTCCTAGGGGTCCTAACATGTGATAAGGCTTACTAGGACCCCTAGCGAGTCCCCATGACCTCTTTTGACACATTTGAATGCTCAAGTGTGTCTAAAGGGGTCCTAGGACCCCTTAAGACACACTTGAGCATTCCAATGTGTCAAAAGGGGTCATGGGAACTTCCTAGGGGTCCTAACACGTGATAAGGTGTACTAGGACCCCTAGCAAGTCCCCATGACCCCTTTTGAAATATTTGAATGCTCAAGTGTTTTCGAAGGGGTCCTAAGACTCATTAAGACACACTTGAGCATTCTAATGTGTCAAAAGGGGTCATGGGGACTTCCTAGGGGTCCTAACGCATGATAAGGCATATTAGGACCCCTAGCGAGTCCCCATGACCTCTTTTTGACAAAGTTGAGTGCTCAAGTGTGTCCGAAGGGGTCCTAGGATCCCTTAAGATACTCTTGAGGGTTCCAATGTGTCCAAAGGGGTCATGGGGACTTCCTAGGGGTCCTAATGTGTGATAAGGCATACTAGGACCCCTAGGGAGTCCCCATGACCCCTTTTGACACATTGAAATTCTCAAGTGTGTTCGAAGGGGTCCTAGGACCCCTTAAGACACACATGAGCATTCCAATATGTCAAAAGGGGTCATGGGGACTTCCTAGGGGTTCTAACGCATGATAAGACATACTAGGATCCCTAGGGAGTCCCCATGAACACTTTTTACACATTGGAATGTTCAAGTGTGTCCGAAGGGGTCCTAAGACCCCTTAAGACACATTTGAGCATTCCAATGTGTCAAAAGGGGTCATGGGGACTTCCTAGGGGTCCTAACACGTGATAAGGCATACTAAGACCCCTAGCGAGTCCCCATGACCTCTTTTGACACATTTGAATTCTCAAGTGTGTCTGAAGGGGTCCTAGGACCCCTTAAGAAACACTTTAGCATTCCAATGTGTCAAAAGGGGTCATGGGGACTTCCTAGGGGTTCTAATGTGTGATAAGGCATACCAGGACCCCTAAAAAATCCCCATAACCCCTTTTGACATATTTAAATGCAAAAGTGTGTCTGAAGGGGTCCTAAGACCCCTTAAGACACACTTGAGCATTCCAATGTGCCAAAAAGGGTCATGTGGACTTCTTAGGGGTCCTAACATGTGATAAGACATACTAGGACCCTTAGAAAATCCCCATGACCTCTTTTGACACATTTGAATGCTCAAGTGTGTCTGAAGGGGTCCTAAGACACCTTAAGACATACTTGAGCATTGTAAAGTGTCAAAAGGGGTCATGGGGACTTCCTAGGGGACCTAATGTGTGATAAGGCATACTAGGACCCCTAGGGAGTCCCCATGACCCCTTTTGACACATTTGAATCATCAAGTGTGTCCGAAAGGGTCAAGTGTGTCTGAACGAGTCCTAAGACCCCTTAAGACACACTTGAGCATTTCAATGTGTCAAAAGGGATCATGGGGACTTCCTAGGGGTCCTAACATGTGATAATATGTACTAGGATCCTTAGGGAGTCCTCATGACCCCTTTTGACACATTGGAACACTCAAGTGTGTCTGAAGGGGTCCTAAGACCCCTTAAGACACACTTGAGCATTCAAATGTGTCAAGAGGGGTCATGGGGACTCCCTAGGGGGTCCTAACATGTGATAAGGCATACTAGGACCCCTAGGGGTTCCCCATGACCCCTTTTGACACATTCAAACACTCAAGTGTGTCCAAAGGGGTCCTAAGACCCCTTAAGACACATTTGAGCATTCAAATGTGTCAAAAGGGGTCATGGGGAATTCCTAGGGGTCCTAAAACATGATAAGGCATACTAGGACCCCTAGGGAGTCCCCATGACCCCTTTTGACACATTTGAATGCTCAAGTGTGTCTGAAGGGGTCCTAGGAAGTCCAGATTCTTGAATGCTTCTAGTGAATCCAAATTTAGTTCTTATAACTTAGATGAGATGTTAGTGAATGACTTCCTAGAGAATATCCACAATTTGTATACCAAAGCATCATACAAGAAAAATGACAAAAAATTAATAGCTAAAAGGTAAAATTTATCATTAATGCTAATAGTACCAAGGTCATACCCATTGTCAAATCTTGGCCTATGACATGCAAAAGGAGCAAAGCAAGTAAAATAAAATGGAAGTATGGATCAAATAGCGATGGTGCATCAAATCAGATCAATGTCATAATAAATGTAGGAAATACTGTTATGGACAAAAATATTTACATATTAATGGGAAAGAGTGGGAAGAGCTTCTTGGACCCATGATAGAAGCTATAGATAAGGAGGAAGACCTGGGAAGGGGAAAGCAACAAAGGAAAGAAGTAAGATATGTGTGTGAGCCTATGTCAAATGATGATGATGAGTACTCACCATCTGGTAACTTAGCTCAAGTAGTGATAGAAGCTCTTCAGTGCACATGTACACTGACACAAAAAATTCAGATAGAGATGTAACAAGTGCTATGGAATTATCCATAGAGCAATGTGAAATGAAGCCTCAAATTGGTTCATTAGCAGGCAAAGAATTTGGTCGTGCACTTCATTCTAGCACCACAAATATTTCTATTAGAAATTCCTATTCATCAATGGCCTTGAATTTATAGGACTTGGGAGACTAGGTTACTCATGTTGGGCATTATCCCTCAAATGTAAGTTCATTGCCACCTTTGGCAAGGCAGTCTCACTCCTCATTTTACAACAAAGGGTAGCAATCTATGGTCCAAGGTTTTAATTCAGCTGACAAATGGAGAGCTTCTCAAGGTACTGATCTCTTTCATAGAGAATTTCTTGATTCATCTCAAGGTTCTTGTTTAGGTGACCAACTCCTTCGAGGTCCACAAATAGACCCATTGATTTCCCAAATTGGTAAAAGGGTAGATGCAGTTTTGGAAAGAGTATCCCAATTGAAGAGAAATGGAAATTCTAGTGAGAATAAAGTTATTGCAGATCCAATGGGTGTATCTCCTCCACTGACAAATATAACTGCATTTCCAAAGACTTGAGTTTAAATGGAGACTATTTGTTCCCAAACATTCCCCAATCAAGCAGATAAACCAAATGTTGCTTGAGTAAAGAAGATAGTGGTTTATTAAAGCATCTACATTATCCCTCTTCCTATCAGTTACTACTTTTTTAGCAGCTTGCAGCTACTTCTATGTGGGATTTCTATAATATATAATGTCCTCATGCAAGTACATGTCAATTTTTGTAAACATTTTCTTAGGGGTCCAAATGTGGGATAACCCATGTTAGGATGCCTAGGAAGTCCCCATGACCCCTTTTGACACATTTGAATGTTCAAGTGTGTTCGAAGGAGTTTTAGGACCCCTTATGACACATTTGAAAATTCTAATGTGTCAAAAGGGGTCATGGGGGCTTCCTAGGGGTCCTAACATAGGATGAGGTGTACTAGGACCCCTAGGAAGTCCCCATAACCCCTTTTAACACATTTGAATGCTCAAGTGTGTTTTAGGATCCCTTAGGACACACTTGAGCATTCTAATGTGTCAAAAGGGGTCATGGAGACTTCCTAGGGGTCCTAATGGATGATAAAGTGTACTAGGACCCCGAAGAAGTCCCCATGACCCCTTTTGACACATTTGAATACTCAAATATGTCTGAAGGTGTTGAAGGACCCCTTAGGACACACTTGAGCATTCTAATGTGTCAAATGGGGTCATGAGGACTTCCTAGGGGTCCTAATGCATGATAAGTCATACTAGGACCCCTAGGACACACTCAAGGATTCCAAGTGTGAACTATTCTTCAAAGCCTCCATTTTTGCGTAGCTAGGGTTTACAGCACCTATAAAAGGCACAACTATGCCCCTGTGGGGACTCATGCTCGTGCTCAGAATCATATTATTTTCATGCATTCCCTAACATTTAGTACAAAGATTTAGCCAACCACCTTTAAAGACCTAGAAGAAATGAAAAATAAAAATTAGGCCAAAAATACATACCACATTTCTATATGTAGTACCGTCAGCTTCAACAATCTAGTCAGCTTCCTCTGCTAAGGCATGAACAGCTTCATTAATGTCTACTCTAGGAGGAAGATTATAATTTCTGTATTTCTACAAGCCCTAAAAAGAAATTTTCGTCATCGCTCTCTGCCTCTACTCTCTCAATTTAGTCATCTCCCTCTCTACTGCACTCAGCTTAGCCATCCTTACCTACTCTTTAATAGAGATTCTCCAAAATTTGTATACAAAGACATCCTATAAGAAAAAATGAAAATTTTCCCAGAGAATATCCATAATTCATATACAAAAGCATCATATAGGAAAAATGACAAAAAATTAATAGCTAAAAGGTAAAATTTATCATTAACGCCAGTAGTACCAAGGTCATACCCGCTATCAAATCCTGGCCTATGACGTACAAAAGGAGAAAAGAAAGTAAAATGAAAGGGAAGTATGGATCAATTAGTGATGGTGAATCAAATTGGATCAATCTCATAATAAATGCAAAAAATACTATTATAGACAAAAATATTTGCATATTAATGGGAAAGAGTGGGAAGAGCTTCTTGGACCCATGATAGAAGTTATAGATAAGGAGGAAGAGCTGGGAAGGGGAAAGCAGCAAAGGAAAGAAGTAAGATATGTATGTGAGTCTATGTCAGATGATGATGATGAGTACTCACCATCTGGTAGTAGCTCAAATAGTGACAGAAGCTCTTTAGTGCACATGTAGACTGACACATAAAATTTATATAGAGAAGTAACAAGTGATGTGGAATGATCCATAGAGCAATGTGAAATGTGTGCACACAAAAGTAGTGCACTTATATGGATCCTTACAATCAAGAATACTCAAGAATGAGGCCTCAAAAATTGATCCATAGCTCTTTATGTATGGAGTTGCAAGATGTAAAGTTGCTCTCAGCTAGAGCTATGAAGCTAATGACCTTGCTAGTCAATCACACAATGAGAGATTCAAGGTTGAAGACAAGGGCAAGAATGTCAATATCTCTAATGAATCCAAATGAAAATGCAAGCTAAGCTAAATGATAACAATGCAATGCTTGAAAGGAAATCTAATCTATGAAAGGAAAATGCAAACTATACTATGAAAGGGAAAGTACAAGTCTTACAATCCCTCCTAATTAAGCTAGATGAGACTAATATATTGCATAAAGGAAATCTACACTAAGAATGCCATGATTGTGCAACTATGAAAGAAAGAAAGAAAGCTAAATGAAATGCAACAACAATGTCTTCAAAGAGCTCCAAATAACCTAGAAAACCTACAGCATAACATTAGCATAAAACATGAATGGATGCCAAATGAGGAGGAGAGCTCTTCTTTTATAGGGAATGAGGAGAAATGGACTATGGAGATTAAGAGGCAAAAGACTTAATCAACGGTGGAGCATCAAAAAGGAGCAATCCATGTGCACAAATATCCTCCAATAAGAAAATAAGAGTTTACTTTTGTGTCCATATGAGACAAAAAGTATTTTTCTTCTTTTTATAAAATAAGAATAATGCTTTATTTGTGCAACTTAGGATAGGAGGAAAAGTGGGAGCTTTTTATTTAATAAAAAGGGAGGAAATATTCCTTTTAAGTAAATAAAAACATAGGATAAAATGGTTAGCCCAAGGAATAATAAAAAATGATAAAATAGGATTTGATCAAGGAAATTGATATAATTGATAAAATGTTAATTTTTAAAAATATTGATTCAAGGATTTGATAAATTGAGAAATGGGGCCCAAAGTCTAGGTGACCATTTTAGGGTGTATACATTTTCCCCTCTTTGACTAATGTGTGATCGATCTGAGAACACATGTGGTCAAAGAATTAAGTTGAAATGTGAGATCGATTTGGGATCACCAAAAAACTCAGATGTGAGATTGATTTGGGATCACATTCGGACAAAACATAAACAAAGGCCTTTGAATATGAGGTCAATTCGGGATCACGATTCGGGATCACATCCAAAGTAGGAGATAAAAATCTAAAATTTGAGCAAAAGCTCACAAAAGATGTCTGAATCAAGCGAATCAAGGATAAAATCCAATAGATACTGCCCCCTCGGAATCGAAATTGAAATCAGGTAGAGGAGAACAACAAATCGATAAAGATTAGATCAAATCATAATGAAATCATGATCGAAGATAAAAGATGAAGGATAACCATCGAGCAGTGAAGATATGCCCCAGTCTGACTGAGAAAGATATAGGATAAAGATGCAGTCAAACATGAGAAAGGAGTGAATTGAATGGAGATGAATGAAAGACTAGAAGTTTGAGAGACATGAAAAGGAAGAAATTTTATCAAAGATCGAAGAATTATGCCTCAAAAGGTCAGTCAACTACGTAGAAGAATGAGAAAACTTGGAAATACGACTCGGATTTTGATTTTGAGTCCGAAAATGGATAGAAAATGATGTGATCTGAAATATCAAAAATAAAAGATATGATCAAGAAGAATCAGAAAATGAGCACAGTTGACCAACTAGTCCGTAGATGATGAAAAGGAGCGCTCTCTCCATATGCAAAATGTAAAGAACTAATCTAATTATGAACTTAAGAATGCAAGCTACTATGAAAGTGGTTGACTTGCAAGGTCATAACACTTATAGACATCTAATTATCATCATCGAGCGTTAGGTAGCACTGTAAGATCATACAATGCACACTAGCATGGCTATGTGGATATGAATATGATCTATATCAGATGAAATGTGGAAATCTCACCTAGGCATCAAAGACCTGAGGTCAAGATGAATAATTTAGTGAGATTACCTAAGTTTGATATGATGAGATTATGCTTGTATCAAGACACATAAAATTTAGGATAACTAGAAGCATGCACTCGCAAAACAGTCAAGGATAATACCTTGTAGATCCTAAATGTTCAGTAAAACTAGCATAAATGCTCATGATAGTTAGGATCAAAAAAATATTCCCACAAGCAGATAAAGAAATAAAACATGTTCTCATACCCTCACTAATACATTTGGGGTGAAATTCCGACGGCAATTTGCGACGGCAGGGAAATGTCATGCGGTTTTGGCTTTTTTTTTTCAAATATAGCCCGACACCGTCGCAATTGCGATGACAATACATTTGGCAACATCACCATTGTGATGTTGTCAGGATATAAGGGCAAAAAAAAAAAGGAACGTTATCATTTGTGTTTTCAACAGCGCTGTAACCCTCCGCGAAATCACATCGGGATATAAGGGCAAAAAAAACAAGAACGTTCTCATTTGTGTTTTCAATAGCGCCGTAACCCTCCGTGAAATCACATCAGTATATAAGGGAAAAAAAAACAAGAATGTTGTCATTTGTGTTTTCAACAGCGCCGTAACCCTCCGTGAAATCACAGCTACAATTTCTGAGTACGTTGGGTTTATTTTTCTTTTGTCATTATTATGTAATCTGGTATTCAGCTGTTAGAGAGCTAAAATACCCAAAAATGAGGACATATCTGTGTTGAATTTATTGTTAGCGGCTTTGGTTATTTAGAAGTTTAATTTTATTTATTCATCTTTCAAGCACAAATGTTTTGTGGACCGTAACGTCTTCATTGTTTCGGGTATGCAGTGAAACAGCCCTAACTTGCAATTGCGACATTGTCAGGATATAAGGGCCAAAAAAAAAAGGAACATTGTCATTTGTGTTTTCAACAGCGCTGTAACCCTCCGCGAAATCACATCGGGATATAAGGGCAAAAAAAACAAGAACGTTGTCATTTGTGTTTTCAACAGCGCCGAGAGAGATTCCCTCCGCGAAATCATAGCTACAATTTCTGAGTACGTTGGGTTTATTTTTCTTTTGTCATTATTATGTAATCTGGTATTTAGCTATTACAGAGCTAAAATACCCAGAAATGAGGACATATCTGTGTTGAATTTATTGTTAGCGGCTTTGGTTATTTAGAAGTTTAATTTTATTTGTTCATCTTTCAAGCACAAACATTTTGTGGACCGTAACGTCTTCATTGTTTCGGGTATGCAATGAAACAGCCCTAACTTGCGACTACCTTCATGGTACTTGTGTACATTATCATGTTGTCTTTACAGTGACTGTCCTCATTCAAGTGGCAACTACACAAGGGACAGTCACTGTGAGATGTCCTCATTTGTGACAAGGACAGTCACACTTAGGACATCTCACAGTGATATTCCCTTGTGTAATTGCCACTTGAATGTATTGCTATTGAACCACATTAATGCTTTTCTTCTTCAACAAATGAGGACAGTCACTCTAAAGACAACATGATAATGTACACAATTACCAAAAAATGATCTTGTTAATTGATGTAACACTTTGTCTTGCTCACTCCCTATCCTTCACTAGGGTCTCTTTAGGCCAATGTTTTGACTTGATAGGGTACTTAACTATCCCTACACTCTTTAGGTATCTCTACCCAAGATCCCACTCCTTCGACTAGTGCACACCAACAAGAAATACAACGAACTCTGCTCAATACCAATCCAGCTACTAGGACACTCCTAGTCTTGTCTTCACAAATTGAAACACATTCAACTAGAACTTTACTCCATGGAGAGGCTGGCCACTAGGACCTCTATTAGTTTCAATATTACTCCTTCACCTATACTTTTCATCAGTACTTCAATCCGGCTCATCAAACCATGCCAATTGCACCCAAAAATAGGTTGCTAGCAATTAGGCCTTTGTCAAGCCTTTTTGTTTATATTAAGCCACCTAAAGGGCTTAGGATTCAGATGCCCTTTATTGAGAACTCCAAGATATCTAAGGTCTTCTCCTCCTAGATTTTTTGTACACCAACTCCTACAGCCATGCCTGAAAACAAGTATTTTGACACAACTTGGACAGTCTAACTAAGAGTTTGTTTTCTTAGCAACCAAAGAAACTCACCCAATCTTCTAATTTGACTTGGGGCTTCTTTAGATGTGTGTCTACCTCTCCATGAGATTTTAGTTGAAGCAACCAATGCATTCAACTTGTTGTAATCTTCTTGTAATGATTTGTCATCCCTAACTGTGCTCAACTGACTCACCTAGGACATCATTGCAAACATAGAAAATGAGCTTCCCAGGGCCCCTCCTTCCAAACATATAGTACATGGAGTCTCCTCACCCATTCCAAGAGCCCGTACAAAATTGACAATGGAATTATGAGCTAAGACTCCATTTGTTCAACCTGCCTGGTTCAAACCAACGATAGGGTACTTAACAAAAGAATTAACAAACTAGTTGGAATGCTTCAAAACTCAAAAAAAACACAACACAGAATAACAAAACAACTTGTACTAACTTTTCCAATAGACACTGCGAGCTATCTAATCCATTAATCAACTGACAACAAAGAAACAAAAAAACTCAAGAATTCACTAAAACTGTGTTACTCTACAAATCTTCTTAATTCCAAATGTTTTTCCCCCCAACCTTTTGCACATATCGATGGAGGCCTCTTATAGTTGATCTGATGCCTAATTCAATGGTTTCATATAGTTACATAACCATCTTACTCGAAAATGCTCCCTTGCACAAATGTTGTCAATGTTGTGAATGACAACATTAACAACTTGTTACAACCTTTGGGATTTTGGTTCAAAACTTATTGTTCAAACACCATAAGACCCTAACCATGACTTAGTTATGCTATTTAGACCTCACATAGGCCACTTCTACACTTCTTTGCCCAATTTGACCCCTAAATGCTTCATTCCCACTTTTGCCACAATATTGGTAACTTGGGTACAAATTGGCACTTGCCTTCACAAAGGTCACACATGAGGACATCTCACAGTGATCGATTGTCCCTTGTGTAATTGCCACTTGAATGTATTGCTATTGAACCACATTAATGCTTTTCTTCTTCAACAAATGAGGACAGTCACTCTAAAGACAACATGATAATGTACACTCACTGTAAGGACAGTCACAAATGAGGACATCTCACAGTGACTGTCCCTTGTGTAATTGCCGCTTGAATTACACAAGGGACAGTCATTATGAGATGTCCTCATTTGTGACAAGGATAGTCACACATGAGGACATCTCACAGTGATTGTCCCTTGTGTAATTGCCACTTGAATGTATTGCTATTGAACCACATTAATGCTTTTCTTCTTCAACAAATGAGGACAGTCACTCTAAAGACAACATGATAATGTACACTCACTGTAAGGACAGTCACAAATGAGGACATCTCACAGTGACTATCCCTTGTGTAATTGCCACTTGAATTACACAAGGGACAGTCATTGTGAGATGTCCTCATTTGTGACAAGGACAGTCACACATGAGGACATCTCACAGTGATTGTCTGTAATGTCCCCTTTTTGGCTAACTTGGAAAACAGGAACAATTACTCCACTTCTCAGACTTACTCTATCAGATACTTACAATTAAACTAAGTAATGGAGGTTACTTAAGATATCAACCGCTATTTCAGATTCAATCACAATATGTGTGCAAGATGATATTGATACCAATATGTTTAATAGCACTGTCGGATATAATGATATGAAATATGCTATGAATATGATGTTTCCTATCACTTATAGTGATAGTATAATGATGCTATGTCTAATATAAACAATATCGATATACAATCAATAAGTATTGCTTGCAGCAATGTATTTGCTGTGTCTGATATGATGATGTAATTATGCAAATGTGTAATATCGCTATGAGTGATATGTTGCTATTTCAGATTCTGAATTATATGCTTGCAACTTCAAATATTGATGCTGTTTTTGACTATCCTTTCTATCTATGCAATCATGGTGCTGTCTCTGATCTGCAATGATAAACTTGAAACCAAACTGCCGAAGGCAGATGCTCTATTGAGTATATCCAAATATGGATAAGTAAATAAAGTTCCAATGATGCCTTGAGTGACTGACGAGAATGCATTCTTATATTGTCTTTAACAAATGAAGAGATGCTATGAATGCGACGTGTCTTGTTTCTTCCTCCATGTCCCTTTGTTAATCACACCTTTCCATAATCCAACAATTCGCATAATATTATTTCATTATTTTCTGATCATAGATAACTCCCAGATTGACTCAATATCAAATCTTTTTATGAAGGTAATCTTCCCTAATTGGTAGTGCAACCAGTAGTTAACATCCACTGTGTTTGTATTAGTTTGGTCTAACTATCATTAGTATTTAGTCAATCGATATTAACTCTTGCCTTATCCCATATTGTTATGATTATATCCAATCTTTCTACTTTGATATAAGTCGATATCATTTTCTGATAATTGTCCATTTATTGGTTGATTGCTGGTAATGGAGTTTGATCTTCAAATTGACTTCCATTCCTGTTAATACTTAAGGATACATTGTACTTATTATCCATGACTGATGCCTCATTCATCGATAGCTTGTGATATAATCACTGATGCTTTTGTGTTTCTACAAGATGTGGTTTATCTCAGACAATCGATAATCTTTCAATCCTTTAGTCGATATCCTCCTATGTGGTGTCTATTGATATAGATAGTAGAATTCAATCTAGTTTCTGTTATTGTCATGATAACATAGGAAGCGATGGTGCATATTTGCTAGCGGGTCTTCATGTTTGATATTGCTTTATCGGATATGTAATTGTCTAAACTTGTGCAATTAATGATTATTTATAATATATGAATGGTTATCCTTCTTGCTTATCAATACATCTTCTGAAACACATAGCGACCTATCCCTTATTCATATCATGTTGATCTTGACTTCATAGTATTCGGTTCATTAATCATCCTCTCATGGTATCGATGTGTAATGACTAGTGATTGTTGTATCACTTCTTCATTCCTCATCGTGATAGATAATGCAGATGTTTAACGTAGATGTATATCGATTACAGATATTCGATATTACTTTAAACGTTATTATTATTATTATTATTAATGTTATTGTTATTATTAAATATTATAATTAATGATGTTAGTAATATTAATAATATTATAATAAATATTATTATAGTGATAACATATTGTTTTATATTGAGAGGTTTATTAATATTATTTATATATTAAAATTATTATATCAATAATTGATTTAATATTATTACTTAATATATTATTATAATATAATATATATAATTTATTAATAATTATTTATTATTAATTTATATTATAATTATAATCATAATTATATTACTTATTAATATTTTAATATTATTTAATTAACATATTACTTATTATGCTAACTATATATTATTATTATCTCTTGATAATAATTATATATTATTGTTATATACCATTAATAATAGATTATTATATATCATCTAATCATTTTATTATTATACTAAGTTCAATATGTCATGGCTCATGACATTGTCCCTTGTGTAATTGCCACTTGAATGTATTGCTATTGAACCACATTAATGCTTTTCTTCTTCAACAAATGAGGACAGTCACTCTAAAGACAACATGATAATGTACACTCACTGTAAGGACAGTCACGAATGAGGACATCTCACAGTGACTGTC
Source organism: Chamaecyparis obtusa (assembly GCA_027943335.1). Classification (NCBI taxonomy): domain Eukaryota; kingdom Viridiplantae; phylum Streptophyta; class Pinopsida; order Cupressales; family Cupressaceae; genus Chamaecyparis; species Chamaecyparis obtusa. The sequence continues at coordinate 674,166 of BSBK01006255.1, read as the reverse complement.
CCTTGTGTAATTGCCGCTTGAATTACACAAGGGACAGTCATTGTGAGATGTCCTCATTTGTGACAAGGACAGTCACACATGAGGACATCTCACAGTGATTATCCCTTGTGTAATTGCCACTTGAATGTATTGCTATTGAACCACATTAATGCTTTTCTTCTTCAACAAATAAGGACAGTCACTCTAAAGAAAACATGATAATGTACACTCACTATAAGGACAGTCACAAATGAGGACATCTCATAGTGACTGTCCCTTGTGTAATTGCCACTTGAATATATTGCTATTCAGCCACATTAATGCTTTTCTTCTTCAACAAATGAGGATAGTCACTCTAAAGACAACATGATAATGTACACTCACTGTAAGTGTACATTATCATGTTGTCTTTACAGTGACTGTCCTCCTTCAAGTGGCAATTACACAAGGGACAATCACTGTACAGACAACATGATAATGTAGAGAAACGTTGTCATTTGTATTTTCAACAGCGCCGAGAGAGATTCCGTCCGCGAAATCACAGCTACAATTTCTGAGTATGTTGGGTTTATTTTTCTTTTGTCATTATTATGTAATCTGGTATTCAGCTGTTACAGAGCTAAAATACCTAGAAATGAGGACATATCTATGTTGAATTTATTGTTAGCGGCTTTGGTTATTTAGAAGTTTAATTTTATTTGTTCATCTTTCAAGCACAAACATTTTGTGGACCGTAACGTCTTCATTGTTTCGGGTATGCAATGAAACAGCCCTAACTTGTGACTACCTTCATGGTACTTGTGTACATTATCATGTTGTCTTTACAGTGACTATCCTCATTCAAGTGGCAATTACACAAGGGACAGTCACTGTGAGATGTCCTCATTTGTGACAAGGACAGTCACACATGAGGACATCTCACAGTGACTGTCCCTTGTGTAATTTCCACTTGAATGTATTGTTATTCAACCACATTTATGGGCCCGTTTGGACCACGACACACAGTAGCATCTACAGAGAAGAAGTTTGGTATGCAATGGTCTTGAAACCTCCTGAGAAATTCTTGGTATGCATTTGTGTGGTGCAAAAGCTTCGTTGAAAGAGAAAAAGAAGAAAAGAATAGAAATGATTTTTTTCTTTTTATGTCATATACTGTAACCAGCTACTTATAACTTGCAAAAATTATTATAACCATTTGAAATTGAAACTTGGTTTAATGTGAAACTGAGAACTGCTTTATTAGAGCTTTCTGTGATTTAGATTCAGACATCAAGAACATTGTTTGCCTAATATTGTGATTAATGCTTATTTATTAATATCTCATACTAACAGACAATTGATAATTGTAGGGAAAACGTCATTGGGGGTCTTTGAGGATCCACCAGAAGCCAAGGAGAAAATGTATTCAAATGCTAAAGATGGTGTAACAGTCCTTACAGCTGTTGAACCTTGCTGTGTAGATCATCTCTGATTCTCCAAGTTCAATAGTACTGTGGTATTCCTTTAGATACTTCTAATGGTAAATTTCAGACATCAAGTTCTTTTCGTATGAAACTACTACATTTGTAATCTGTAGTTTTAAACTTTTAGTTTATAAATGTTCATCAGCTTTAGTTCGTATGCTGCCATTTCAAGTATGATTAATGAAGTTACCTTTATCACAGGATGAAAGTGAGCAGTTAGCATACTGGTACAGAGCTGGCAGCATTGATACGGTGACTAGGACATCGTTTAATGGTGGTATTGTGTTTTCTTGTGTTTAGGGCATCGGCCTTTTGAAGCATTGCCTTCATCTTTCTTAAGTCTGAGTTTTAAGTTTGTTTATCTCTCTCAGCGCTGTTGAAAATACAAATGACAACGTTCTTGTTTGTTTTTCCCTTATATCCTGATGTGATTTCACGGAGGGTTACGGCGCTATTGAAAACACAAATGAAAACACAAATCCCTTGTGTAATTGCCACTTGAAGGAGGACAGTCACTGTAAAGACAACATGATAATGTACACTTACAGTGAGTGTACATTATCATGTTGTCTTTAGAGTGACTATCCTCATTTGTTGAAGAAGAAAAGCATTAATGTGGTTGAATAGCAATACATTCAAGTGGCAATCACACAAGGGACAGTCACTGTGAGATGTCCTCATTTGTGACTGTCCTTACAGTGAGTGTACATTATCATGTTGTCTTTAGAGTGACTGTCCTCATTTGTTGAAGAAGAAAAGCATTAATGTGGTTCAATAGCAATACATTCAAGTGGCAATTACACAAGGGACAATCGATCACTGTGAGATGTCCTCATGTGTGACTATCCTTGTCACAAATGAGGACATCTCACAATGACTGTCCCTTCTATAATTGCCACTTGAATGAGGACAGTCACTGTAAAGACAACATGATAATGTACACATACAATGAGTGTACATTATCATGTTGTCTTTACAGTGGCTGCCCTCATGTTGTATATTCTTCTCTGTAGATGCTACTATGTGCTAGGGAACTTCTTAGAACTGTTGGTATATTCTTACAACTTGTTACACCTGGGATATTCTTCTCTGTAGATGCTATTGTGTGCCGTGGTCCAAACAGGCCCATAAATGTGGTTGAATAGCAATACATTCAAGTGGCAATTACACAAGGGACAGTCACTGTGAGATGTCCTCATGTGTGACTGTCCTTGTCACAAATGAGGACATCTCACAGTGACTGTCCCTTGTGTAATTGCCACTTGAAGGAAAAAAGCATTAATGTGGTTCAATAGCAATGTATTCAAGCGGCAATTACACAAGGGATAATCACTCTGAGATTTCCTCATTTGTGACTATCCTTACAGTGAGTGTACATTATCATGTTGTCTTTACAGTGACTATCCTCATTTGTTGAAGGAAAAAAGCATTAATGTGGTTCAATAGCAATGCATTCAAGTGGCAATTACACAAGGGACAGTACATGCCCATTAAAGTTGGTGTTTTGTTATCCAGCATGACAATGGAGACAGCATACTCTGTGTCAATTTTACTGATCAACTTTCCCTCCGCCAGGCAAAGCAACAATCTGGGTATGATAAGGTAAAGTTTTTGCAACAATTTCTTGCTGCTGCTAAGGTTACCATTGTTTATGGTTTCTATTATATAGTTCTATCTATATTGCTATATGGCCTTTTGTTTAGGATTAAGTAGACGAGGGAAAATATTTCTTTTGTGGATTGTAAACAAAACATTGAATTATTTCAGAGAACAGATCTAAATCTATAAGATGCTACGATGGAGCACATGACCATGTACTTGTGAATATTAGGATCCATGTTAATCAAATGACTGCTTTATGTAAATTACTTTTGAGTAAGTAAAAGGCAATATAATTTTTCGAAGTGTGCAAGGATTTTTATGATATACAGGTGTACGAAGAAATGAATTTGTGTTGTTTTGTATCAATATCAAACATCTCTAATATATTTTCATGTTTTTATAATCTATTTTGCAGATGGAAAGTTGAAATGCCAGCTATCCTAGAGCAGTCAATAAGAATATTGTCTGATGCTGGTCTTGGTATGGCCATGTTCAGTCTGGGTATGTTTTGAATTCTTCTCTATCTCTCTGATTGAGGAGTACTCGATATATGCATGTGCTTTTTTCTTCTTTGATGGTTGTGAAGCTCTGTTTGTTCTAAATACCACCGTATTGCAATTGTATTAGTTTCATTATTTTCTCTAAAGTCACTGTATTTTTTCTTATTATAATAAAAGAGGAAGTTGTGAATGTCAAAGTTGAGTGAAAAAAAATTATTTTCATCAAATTTTGCTTCTGATGCCTCAAAATCTAAGCAGCGCCTACGCATGCCTTGTTGTGGTTGATTATCATTCTGTACATGAATTATAATGAGTAATCAGTTTTGGGCCTTGGAATCTTGTATGTAACATGCACAGGCATTTCATGGCTAAATGAATCTATTTTAAAAGCATCAACTTTTCTTACATGATGCTGGATACATAAGTAGAACAAGCGTATATCAAATTGGAAGCAATCAGAACTCCACAATGACATATTATTTAGAGTACTCTTCAGTTTAAGTAATAATGCATATATTGACACTGTAAAGACAACATGATAATGTACACTCACTGTAAAGACAACATGATAATGTACACTCACTGTAAGGACAGTCACAAATGAGGACATCTCATAGTGACTGTCCCTAGTGTAATTGCCACTTGAATGTATTGCTATTCAGCCACATTAATGCTTTTCTTCTTCAACAAATGAGGATAGTCACTGTAAAGACAACATGATAATGTACACTCACTGTGAGTGTACATTATCATGTTGTCTTTAGAGTGACTATCCTCATTTGTTGAAGAATAAAAGCATTAATGTGGCTGAATAGCAATACATTCAAGTGGCAATTACACAAGGGACAGTCACTGTGAGATGTCCTCATTTGTGACTGTCCTTACAGTGAGTGTACATTATCATGTTGTCTTTACAGTGACTGTCCTCATTTGTTGAAAGAAAAAAGCATTAATGTGGTTCATTAGCAATGTATTAAATATTTTTTTTTTTATCCACCCACGGGCGTCGCAATTGCGACGGGCTCCCGTCGTAATGCAATGCAGGTGCCCATCGCAATTGCTTGGGAGGCCCGTCGCAATTGCGACGGCCCTTCGAAGCCATGCGACGGGGGGGCGACGCCCATGCCGCTAACAAATCTTAGCGACATTGCGACAGGAGGGCGTCGCAATTGCGACGGCTACCCATAGATGTCGCAATTTGCAACTAAAAAATAGCGACGTCTATGGGTGTGGCTATTGCGACACATAGCCGTCGCAAAATGCCCCCAAATGTATTAGTGCCTTAGTCTTCTAGCTATGCATCATCAAAAACTTCTCAAGGAGAGACCACTCATCAAACAAATCCTCATAGACAGCACACAAAGAAAAAATAAAGTCAACATATCTCAATAAGTTGATTGTTTAAGTGCGTGTGTGTTGGTCATAGAGTCAGACTCTGATCATCACATCTGCAAATGAGAAATATCACATCAAACTTAGACTATTGGATAAGACATCTGATAAGTGTTAAGAAACACTCGACGCAAGGGTAGTGTTGAAAAACACTGTTTGGGGTGGTGTTGAAAAACACCTGTTGTGAAATGCCCCAAGAGACAAATGCACCTAAAGGACCTATGCTAATAGTTATGCCCCCTAGACAAAGATAAAGACCAATTCCAGACTATGCCAAATAAAGTCAAGACATGATGGAGAAAGGTTCAGTGTCGAGGACGCATGCTAAAAGACAAGGGTGCAAAGACCTCAAGTAGCACCTGTTTTCAAGTTTTCACCACTTGACAGATTTTTTTTTATTTAATTTTTTTTGCATTTTTGCTACCAAGGCGCCTATTTCCAGGTTTTCACCAAGGCACTTTTTTTGTTTTTTTTTTTAATTTCTTTTTTAATTTTTTTTTTACTTTTTTAATTTTTTTGTATTTTTTTAAAGACTTTATATGCTTTTTAGAATTTTTTCAGCATCATATATGAATTTTTTTGGTATTTTCTCAAGATCATAAAATATGTACAAAGGATGCCCCCAAGCTGAATGGGCATCAAACTCCCAAGCAAGATCACATCGTGTAGTCCCAATGTCTAGCAAGGTGGAGAACAAGAAGGAATAACAAGCTGGTGAATGAGATGGAGGAATGGAGAATGAAGGGGAACGGAAGGAAGAAATCCTCAAGGTCAAACTCCTCAAGAGTACCCAAGCTAGGGAAAAATTGTCATGTAAAGCACATTTGGACAAGCAATGAAAGGTCAGCATAAGATAATTCACAAAAGTGTAATGAAAAAAAAGGAAATGATGCAGTCCAAAGGAGTAGACATGTCAAGAGACTTCATAGCATCATGTTTTACTTTTTTTTAATTAGATCAAGACCAAAGGGGAAAATGAATGAATGGAGGAAAATGAAAATGAAGGCTAAACATGAATGGAATGAAAGCAAGATTATCGTAAGATAGCTCACAAAATAGCCAAATGTTCATGTATAGGTCAACATTGCTAAGATCAAAGAAAGAAGATGGAATGGATGAAATATGTAGAAGAACTACACATGATGCTTGATTGTCAGGTTTTCATCATGGTACTTATCGAAGGTGCCACAAGGGAGTGGTTTTCACTATAGGATGAATTTATTTCTCTTTACTTTTGCTACCAAGGTGCTTGTCTCCAGGTTTCCACCAAGGCACATTTTGAATTTTTTTGATTTTTTTGATTTTTTTTTTAATTTTATAATTTTTTTAAATTTTATAATTTTTTGGAAGAAGACAAGCTTTTTAGATAATGCTCCTTGAAAGGATAAACCATGATATGTCAAGGATTCAAAATGATATGCTCAAAGATGTTGATAGGGAAAGGAAGATGAAAGAGAAAAATGGAGGATAAAATTTTTATGCAAAGTGAGTGAGGTTGGAAGATATGAGGAATAGGCAAATGAGGAAAAAAAATAGAAGGTAGAAGGATAGTGAACGAAAGGATTGTGAAAGAGTAGATGGAAAGGAAGGCAAGATCAACATCGACGCACACCTTGAAGGGTGGTGAGAGAACGGAGGAAACTTGAATGAAGGAATACGTGAAGGAATATGGTGAATATTTAGCAGAGGTTGTAGTTTAGGCACATGAAATTGAAGAATATTTTTGGAAGAAGATGAAGTGGAAGCCTTTGGAAGCTTGAATGTCAACTTCATTTTTTGTTCAACATTAGACTCTTTTAAGAGAGACTTTGGAATCCATATAGCCTTAGGCTTTTTATTTCCTTTTGATGTCTTAGAGAGAATATCTTGAATGATGAATTTTGGAACCCATACTTGTCTTGTAGTTTTCTTCTTAGATATCTCTTTTGACTTTATGCCCCCATGTCGATTAGAGGAGACATGGTAATCATCTTTTATTGATGGATTCTTGTATTGCTTCTTTTTCTTGTATTGAACATTCAAGTTACTTCCAAAAGACTTGAGACTTGTGGATGAAGAAGGAGAATATGACTGGTTTAGATAGGTGGGTGGATGAAAAAGATTCAAGGGTATGCATCTATGTTGATCTTGAGAAAAGATAGAAGATGGAGGGATGTAAGGACCCAAGATGGATGACGAATTAGGAGAGTTAGGAGGGGAAAGTGAAGGGACATAAGGGCCCAATATGGAAGGTAGATGTGAAGCTCTTGGTAGTGGTGGAGGAGGTCCAAGGATGGAAGTGGAAGATGCAAAAGGATAATCAATAAGTTCATCAGCATCTATATGACAACCAAGGATATTAGCATCTTCAGAGTGAGCATTAAAATTTTTAACAGGATCCTGGACATCTTGAATAGGAGCAGTTTCTTTGATAGGATCATTCAAAGCTTGTGAAGACTTAGGAAGACTAGAAAGCGAAAGTGAACATGGAAAGGTAGAACAAGAAGATGGAAGGCTTTGATCTTGACAAGGATCTTTGGATAGCACAAGCATAGAATTTTTATCTTAATTTTCAATAGGCTTATCATTGGAAGTAACAACATCATTTTCAATAACCTTAATGGAAGTCTCATCTTTGGAGAGCGCAAGTGTGGTAAGGTTATTTTGATTATCAATAAACACAATGGTGTAAGTAGTAACTTGATCTTGCTTAGAGGAAGAATTAAGACATGGTGGAATGAATGAGGAAGGGCGTAAAGGATCAAAAGAACCATGAAATGGATAAGAGACATCATGAAAAGAATTGGATGACATGGAGGGTTCTTGATCTTGATCTTTCTTTATGTTCTTTTCTTTATCATTTTTAGAGTCCTCTTGACATGGAGCCACTTCTAAGGATAAGGAAGCGGGTTAGAGTTGTATGAAAGACTTTGGAAGAGATAGTGAAGTACTAGCTGAAGTAGGCATTGTAGCATATATAGGTTTAGGCTCTTTAGGTTTAGCATTATTGAAAGTATTTGAAGCCAAGTGAATGTTAGCTTGAGTTTCTTTAAGAGGTAGCCCTTGAGAATAACTATAGGGAACTGCATGAAAAGCATTAGGATCTTTGTTGGATGAAAAATTTGTGAAAGATTTGGAAGACTTGGAAGCTTTAGGAGATGTATGGGCATTGGATGAAGTAGAGGATGGAAGGGAACCATCACAAGAAAAAGGTTTAGCATTAACATGATCTTTCTTGAGAGTTTCATCTTTATTTTCAGCATGAGAGTTCTTAGAGTAAGAATTCTTATAGTATTGACATTTCAAATCAGCACGGTGCATTTTATATTCCTCAATAGTAGTAGCTGGATTATAATCAAGGTATTGTTCACAAAACTCATCAAAGTTTCTTTCAAAATCTGAATCATACAGATCACCATCACGATCTTTCCAATATGAGGACCCATTTCCAGTAAGCACAAGGACACGACTAGGAGGACTCTTAGGAATAGAGGTGTCATAGGTATCACTACATTGTCCATCATCATAGTCATCATAGGTGGGTGTGTCACTCTTTGTGGAAGAAACATCACAAAGACTATCACATTGTTCTTTATGGTATGTCTTCTGAAGAGAAGGAAGATTCATGGGAGAAGTAGAAGAAGAACGAGATTGTGAAGAAGAGAAAATTGAAGACTTAGTGTAGGAAGAGGACTTGGATAATAAGGAATTTGAATAATGTTTAGAAGAAGAGTCATGGTAAGATTTGGAAGATGAAGAATGTGAGTAATGTTTAGAAAAATCGTGATAAGATTTAGAATGTGAGGAATGATGAGAAGATTTAGAAGATGAAGAATATTTGGATGAGATCATGAGTATGATTCTAGCAAAGGTGTCTGATTTAATCAATTTTTCTTTTTATTTTTGTCATAAATTCATCACTCATGAGAATTTTGGATGAACAACACTTTTCGAATACATCAATGAGCTCAAGATCATCTATTCTTAATAAAGGTTCCAAAACTAGATAGTCAAGATTCATGGTTATAGAAGAGGAGGAATCAAGTATGGAACAAATGAATAAATGAATAGAAGAAGGTAGACTAGATAGTAAGAGGAAAAGAATCAATAAGAAGAAGAAGAAGAATTTCCCATGGGAATAGAAGACTTCAGAAGAACATGGGAAATGGAGAACAAAGAAGAAGACTAAGAGTCATCTTGTGTAATTGATACCATAACATTCATTGAGATGTTGAGCAACATGACAGCACCTAAGATCTGAGATCTGGACTGACCAAGGAAGACCAAGCTTCTAAGGAGAACTTACTACAGCAGGACGGAACTCAGTTTCAGTATTCCAATTAGATTTTTCAAAAGATTTCACAATGATGATCAAGCACATAGAACAACAACTAGGGAATTCAAGCAAACAGTCTTCAAGCAATGGGCAAGGGACAAAGCAACCTTGCACATGAACAGAGATAGTGACTTAGTATTCTTTTTCCTAAAGACTCTACTTGTGTATGTTCTTGAAAATATTTTGGCAGGCACATAGAACACAACAACACCTTAACAAGTTGTCTATAAGGATATACATGGCTTTCTAAAAGGAGTCCTCGATATACATAAGGTACGTGAGGCCCAAATCCGTAGATGAGAAGAATCCAAAATCACATAGCCGGGGGGAGACGGTAACCCAAATCTCCTCCTTCACTTCTCAAAGGTATAAAGTTCTTTGAGGCTTAGCCAAGAGTGATATCAAACTCAATTTCCAAGAGAGGTGTCTTTCGATTCACCACCCACTATTTATACTCCACTAAAACATGGGAGTTAAGGTCGTCCCTTGAGGTGGTGTGTCCTCAAGCAGGCCTTCTAAAAATAAAATTAAGTAATTCACTATCAAAAGTATTTAAAGCACTAAAGATGGAACACTTAACTATTCAAGTAAATGTGAAGTGAGTCCAAAAGTGGAACATTTAACTCTTCAAGTGAATGTGAAGAGAGTCCAAAAGTGGAACATTTAACTCTTCAAGTGAATGTGAAGTGAGTCTAAAAGTAGAATATTTAACTCCTCACACAAACTCAACGTGAGTCCAAAAGTAGAACATTTAACTCCTCACACAAATTCAAAGTGAGTCCACATCTTAGAAAACTAATGAGATCAAGAAAGAATAAAAAGGGAGGAACTTTGTGGAACACTTAACGCTCTTTTCAAGTAGACCCCTCCTCTATGTATGAATGCTGACCTTGCATCCAAAGAGCAGAAATGAGGAGCGATTAGAAATAAGCGAGTCCAACACCCAATTTAGCTAACAAGATCAATCAAAAGTACTCCAAAATTGCTTATCAATACTACTCACAAATGAAAAAGGGTTGAACAATAGAATATTTAACTTTCTAAGTAAACATAAAGTGAGACCACAAAGTAGTGCATTTAACTCCTTATGTAAACAAGAAATGAATCCATGCCCTCAATCACTCAATGAGATATTTGATATTGGAACCAAGAATTACTTAAGGTTTAAACACAAGCATTCACTTACACAAACTTGTATGAAAGCAAATCTATGTTCATTCATTTTTCATTAAGAGCATCAATTGAAATGTGTTCTATGAAAGCATGTAAACACTCAAGCCAAACACATAAGAGGTTCTTTTTAGATCCAAAATCCAAATGTTATATAAATGCAAATAAATACCTCAAATCCACGCAACACGCTTAGACTGTCTAGTAGATTTTTCTTATTTTTATTTTAAGCATGTACGCAAAAGCAAGCCACAACTTGTTAGACCCACAAGGTTAGCAAAATAACAAAAAAAAAATTAGATAATCTGCAAGTAAAATAGTTAATCAAATGACAAAATCTGAAAATGAAACCATCATAATTGGATTAGGCTTGGAAAGACCTTTCCAACGATATATCACACTTCAATTTTTGATACCATTTGCAAAAATTTCTCAAAAATGGATGCCCATTTTGGCACGAATTTGAAAATGCTAAAATTTTCAAAATTTTTTAAAAAGATAGTAGAGAACTCAAAACTTGCAAGATAAAAAAAATAGTTCAAAAATAGCTCACTGTCAGGTACAGGCAACAACATAGTCACCAGAAATGTCGTGCGACACTTTTCCATATATGGGTGCGACACTTTATCTCTGGGTGACAGTTCACACTACTGGCAGGTGACAGAGTACAATACAACAGAGCGACACTTTTTGAAAAATAGTGCGACACTTTTAACTGGTAAAGTGTCGCGCCACTATACAATAAACTGTCGTATGACATTGGTGAAAAATGTCGTACGACACTCTGAGACAAAAAACTAGAGACAAAAAATAAAGCCAGAAATTGACGAAAATTTTAACAGAAATGCAGAAAATAAAGGACAAAACGCTAATGTTCTGCCCCACGGTGGGTGTCAGAAATGTACACACAAAATTAGTGCACTTCTATGGATCCTTACAATCAAGAACACTCAAGAATGAGGCCTCAAAAATCGATCCATAGCTCTCTATGTATGGAGTTGCAAGATGTAAAGTTGCTCTTAGCTAGAGCTATGAAGCTAATGACCTTGCTAGTCAACCACGCAATGAGAGATTCAAGATTGAAGACAAGGGCAAGAATGTGAATATCTCCAATGAATCCAAATAAAAATGCAATGCAAGTAAACTAAGAATGAAGATGCAAGCTAAGCTAAATGATAACAATGCAATGCTTGAAAGGAAATCTAATCTATGAAAGGAAAATGCAAACTATACTATGAAAAGGAAAGTACAAGTCTTACAATCCCTCCTAATTAAGCTAGATGAGATTAATCTATTGCATAAATGAAATCTACACTAAGAATGCCATGATTATGCAACTATGAAAGCAAGAAAGCAAGGTAAATGAAATGCAACAACAATGTCTTCAAAGCTTGAATGCAAGAATGTCTTCAAAAAACTCCAAATAACCTAGAAAACCTACAGCATAACATTAGCATAAAACATGAATGGATGTCAAATGAGGAGGAGAGCTCTTCTCTTATAGGGAATGAGGAGAAATGGACAATGGAGATTAAGAGGAAAAAGACTTAATCAATGGTGGAGCATCAAAGAGGAGCAATCCATGTGCACAAATATCCTCCAATGAGAAAATAAGAGTTGACTTTTGTGTCCATATGAGATAAAAAGTATTTTTCTCTTTTTTATAAAATAAGAATAATGCTTTATTTGTGCAACTTAGGATAAGAGGAAAAGTGGGGGCTTTTTATTTAATAAAAGAGGAGGAAATATTCTTTTTAAGTAAATAAAAACTTAGGATAAAATGGTTAGCCCAAGGAATAATAAAAAATGATAAAATAGGATATGATCAAAGAAATTGATATAATTGATAAAATGTTAATTTTTGAAAATATTGATTCAGGGATTTGATAAATTGAAAAATGAAGCCCAAATTCTAGGCGACCATTTTAGGGTGTATACAAAATGAAGCCTCAAATTGGTCCATTAGCAGACAAAAAATTTGGTCATGTACTTCATTCTAGCACCACAAATATTTCTATTAGAAATGCCTATTCATCAATGGCCTTGAATTTACAAGACTTGGGAAACCAGGTTACTCATGTTGGGCAATATCCCTCGAATGTAAGTTCATTTCCACCTTTGGCAAAGCGGTCTCACTACTCATTTTACAACAAAGGGTAGCCATCTATGGTCCAAGGTTTTAATTCAGCTAACAAATGGAGAGCTTCTCAAGGTACTAATCTCTTTCATAGATAAGTTTCTGATTCATCTCAAGGTTCTCATTTAGGTGACCAACTCCTTCGAGGTCCACAAATAGACCCATTGATTTCCCAAATTGATAAAAGGGTAGATGCAATTTTGGAAAGAGTATCCCAATTGAAGAGAAATGAAAATTCCAGTGAGCATAAAGTTAAATTGCAGATCCAATGGGTGTATCTCCTCCACTGACAACTATAACTACTTCCAAAGGCTTGAGTTTAAATGGAGACTGTCTGTTCCCAAACATGCCCCAGTCAAGCAGATGAACCAGATGTTTTTTGAGTAAAGAAGATAGTGGTTTATTAAAGCATCTATATTATCCCACTTTCTATCAGTTACTACTTTTTGAGCAGCTTGCCAACTACTTCTATGTGGGATTCCTATAATACATAATGTCCTCATGCAAGTACATGCCAATTTTTATAAACATTTTTAGTTCTAAAGTGTTAGTGAGCAATATCAAAGAAAAGGTTCTTGCATGTGTTATTTAGACACATATCAATAAATTAGGAAACCATTTTTCTCCCATTACATGGCAGAAATGCCTAGATTCACTTTGTTGGTATCAATAGGCAACAAGATGAGGGAAGAAATATATTTGTGAAGAGGAAGTACAAATGTTACTATCCAAAACCATTTGGAGAGTAATATTCTTCTCCTAATTGTAATAAGAAAATCAAAATGCAGAAGACACCAAATAGTTGGGGCATTTATTTCCTATCACCTATGTCAATTTCAGTTCAATTCCTAAGGATGATATTCTCAATGTGTAAAAATAAACTGATAAGTTATTTTAAAATGGTGTTGACTGAAATTTATGAACATATGTCAAATATCCATTTTTTCAAGAATTTGAAATAGAACCAGTGGCAATATAATCAAATTTGTGAATTTCACATCCACTCATTGAATGTTAATCAGAAGTACAACATAGTCATATTTTTGAACCGATAAACAATCTTAGTCTTACTTCAAACCTACTCCTATGTATGTGGGTTCTTGGAGGTATCTACTAAACAATGTGTGGATCTGTAATGTCCCTATCTAGGACCTTACTCACTTTGCTTAAAACTCCTAGTTAGAATTTGGATTTCTAATGCCTGCTGTGATATTATTTAAGTTTGCCTTGCTCCTTATTGATTAATATTGTAATGAATTGGTTACCCTTCCCCTTCTCTCTCTCTCCTACTCTATCCCCTTCCCATTCTCTCTCTCTCTCTCTCTCTCTCTCTCTCTCTCTCTCTCTCTCTCTCTCTCTCTCTCTCTCTCTCTCTCTCTCTCTCTCCCCTTCTCTCTATCTCTCCTACTCTCTCCCCTTCCCCTCCTCTCTCTCAACTACTCTATCCCCATCCCCCCCCCCCTCTCTCTCTCTCTCTCTCTCTCTCTCTCTCTCTCTCGCTCCTTCCCCTTCTCTCTCTATCCTACTCTCTCCCCTTCCCCCCTCTGTCTCTGTCTCTAGACCTCTAACTTTGTCTCTTCCTCCCTCTCTCTCCCTCCCATTCTCTCTCTCTCTCTCTCTCTCTCTCTCTCTCTCTCTCTCTCTCTCTCTCTCTCTCTCTCTCTCTCTCTCTATCTCGAGCTATCTCTCTCTCACCTTCACACTCTCTCTCTTCCTCTCTCATCCCCCACCACCTTCTCACTCTCTCTTCCTCAATGGCTGCCCATGAATTTTTTAAATGGCTGATTAATTTCCTCTTCTTTCAATGGCCATCCATGATTTTTTTGCAATCTTCCAACCTCTCGTACATAGTCATAAAATACATATTAATATATTATACATATAAAATAATATCTAATATATAATGTAACATTTATTAAATAATATTTAAAATGTATATTATATAATATTTAATATATAATATATAATTCTAATATATAGTTTTTGATATTAATATATAATTAAATAATATTTAATATAAAATGTATATTATATAATATATAATCTAATATATAGTTTTTAATATTAATATATATTAAATAATATTTAATGTAAAATATATACTATATAATATTTAATATATAATTGATATTATATAATATTTAATATATCTAATATATAGTTTTTTATATGTAATATATCATATGAAAAATGGAGAAATGGGAGGGAGAAAGTGGTGTGAAAGTGAAAATTCAAAATTTTGCCATATTTGGGTACCCAAAAATATTGGGTACCCGATTAGGCTCGGTATTACTTTGTGCACCAAACCTACATGGGCAACTATTGAAATGTCTCAAATACGTGTTTTTCCCCTGTTTCTCTGAGTTCCAGACTTTGACAATGTAGCTGACGACTTTTTTTCACCCGAATTTGATAAAATGAAAAGGATATCTTAAAGACATTATCAGCTTTCTATTGATATAATTGCTGTCAAATTTTGAATTTGGTAAGTAATTATTAGTTATTTTCTAATTGAGCTACCTCTAAAGTGTCGATTTATATACTGATTGAAAAATGAGTATAACTTTCAAATGGTATATCATTTTTGAAATCTGAAAAATGTGTCACATTCTATGCTTCGCCTACTATAAGGAAAAATAAATAAAATTGAATTTTGTAAAGTTTTGAATGAGTTAAGGTGGTTAGATATGGGAGTTTTTTTATTCTGAAAACATTGTAGTAGAAAATTCATAATTAATTTTTTTTTATAATAAAATTACAAAAAAAATGCATCACGTCCGAGCATGAGTCTACTACTTATATATAAAATATTATAATAAAATATTATCATTTGATTATGATTAAGGTGGTCAGACATACACCTACTTATTTTTTTCTTAAAATTTTTGTACTGCTGCATTGAAATCTATACTTTTCACCAATCATACCAACTTTTGCTCAAAAAAGGCCTAGTAGTTTAGAAACTACATTCAATTTTCTATAGAATCTATTCTTACAACTTTTTGATAATAGGTTCATAGCTAGTTGAAGTTTTCACATCAAGTTGACTAACCCTGATTTGCTGATTTTTCATTGCAACTTAAAGGTATAGTTTGGCCCCTCATGATCTTGCACATACCCATCACCCAACGTAGTGATTAAACATATTAAATGTATCCACAATATCCTCAATGCATTAGCAATATCCAATAATTTCCCCCTTTGGCATTGATGGCAACCTATGTGAAAATCCATCAACCGAAAAATATTCTCTCAGTACCTTTACCTCATAATCTCTTTCCTCAATACATAGTTTGTTTCTAGTAGGATTTTTACATAGTCTCTTTCCCACTTTGACAACAATGGCAAAGGGCACCATAAGTCATCAACTATCTTCAACAACTGTCCTTCAACAATCACTCCCCCTAAGGGGTAGATCCCTACATCAAGTCCAGAATATAATAAGGCTCTAAAAACCTCTAGACTGATGCATCCCTGCATCATTTAATTCTCATTAGGAGGGGCCTATACCCCAAGCATACCTCTGAGATAGTCAAAGGTATATTTTTGGAAATGACTTTGTAAATATGTCTGCTATTTGTTCCTTTGTGTCAATATACTCCAACTTTATTTCCTTCTCTGCTACCTTATTTCTCAAGAAGTGATACTTAATAGAAATATGCTTAGTCTTAGAGTGCATCACGAGATTCCTTGACATGTTTACTATATTGGTGTTATCACAATGGATAACCACTGGTTTCTCAAAAGTTATTCAAATATCTTTCATCATTTGTTTCAGCCAAACAATTTGAATGTAATTAATAGCAGCAATATACTATGATTCTACAGTAGACTAAGCTATACAGTCTTACTTTTTACTTAACCATGAAACCAACTTTTTCCCAAGGAAAAATGTATCTCCACTAGTAGTCTTTTTTTTATCAATGTTTCCTGCCCAATCAGCATTAGTATAAGCATGTAGTTCAAAGTCATCATTTTTATCATACAATAAGCCATAATCCATTGTTCCTTTCAGATATCTAAATAACCTTTTTACAATAGCTAGGTGTGTTTCTTTAGGTTTTTCCTGATATTGAGCCACAATTCCAACAACATTAGCAATATGTGGTTTCGTGTGAGTTAGATATTGTAATCCTCCAACCATTGATTTGTACTTGGTCTAAAAAGCACACTTTATCTCATCATTATTTGTAAGTTTATGACCAGTCACCATGGGTGTACCAACCGGTTTATAGTCTTTCATTCCAAACTTTTTTAACATTTCTTTAAGATACTTAGTCTAAGAAATAAAAATGTCATTCTTGCTCTAATTTATTTGTAGTCCTAGAAAAAATTTCATTTCACCTATCATGGACATCTCGAATTCATTTTCCATCTGTTTAGAAAACTTCTTACACATTTCATCATTGCCTCCAAAGATAATATCATCAATAAAAACTTCTATTATCAAAATTTCATCTTCACCAGCTCTTAAATATAAGTTACTATCAACATTAGCTTTTCTAAATTTAAGGTGAAGTAAGTATTTTTCCAACCTTTCATACCAAGCCCTTGGAGCTTTCTTCAATCCATACAGTACCTTCTTCAACTTGCATACCATGTCCTCATCTTTGCAAAAAGGAAATCCATTAGGTTGTTCCATATAAACTTCTTCAAGATCCCCATTGAAGAATTCATATTTCACATCCATCTGATATATCTTGTGTGGACAAGGCTTTTGAGGATACCTGCTTTGAAAAGACTCAAGCTAAACAAAGATTAGATGTTAGTCTAACTATGAAATCAAACTAAAATAAATAAAACTCTAAACTAAGCCACCTCAGATTGAGCTAAAACAGGTGCACCCAAGCACTGTTTGATTTGCTCTTGCTTAAGGGGATGTGGGTGTGCTCTCTAAGCACTTGGAGCATGTTCCTTATGCATTTTAGGATGGATTGAGATCCATGAAAACCCCATAAATGGCACAAAATAGGTATAGAACACATGATTTGCCCCTAAGGCCTCAAGGATCAAATGATGCTGAAATGAAGATTAAGCTACATGATGTTTATGCTAAGATTGTTTTTAACCAAATAGAGATGTGATGATGATGATATGCTATGTAAAATGAGGAAATAAACTATGTTAATCCATTATTACTAAATTAAGATGAGCTAAACTGCTTGAAAGTAAGCTAGATTTAAGATGATTATGCTAAGTCTAGAGCTAAAAGGGCATGATAACAATGCTTGAAATGAAAGGTGAATGGTTTTTTTTTTGCTCTTGGAAATGAGGAGCATTTATAGGATTTGGGGAGGAGGAATGAGTAGCCAGGATCAAAATCCTTAAGAGAGGTCAAGATTCATCCAAAGGGGAGCACATGGATTGTGCTAGTTTAGGGCCACCTAATTTTGATGAGTGTCATAAGGGCATTGGGTTGAAAGATGGGAGGAATGTGCACAATTTGAGAAATGTGCCTAAGGTCAAAGAGTGTAAGAAAGGGGTGAGGGGCTTCTTAAATGCATGATAAATGCATGTAAGAGGGATAAGGAGGCATTAAATACACTTAATGCATGTAAGAGAAGTTTCTAAAAGTTTGTTGACTTTGGGTTAAGCTTAGGAGTTGGCTAACCTTGGTTAGGGAATGTGACAAGGATTAGGGGAGGGATTAGGATTAGGACTTTCTAGAAGAGTCTAGAATTTCCTTAGGATAAACATGGATTTTAAGAAATAAATAAAGATTTATTTATTTCCATGGTTTAAGTTTGAGAATATTTATTAAAATGAATTTAATAAATATGAGGATTAAATATTTAATCTTAATTAAATATTTTGAGTTGGGATTAGGGTTAGGAAATGATGAGATTAGTCTTTTAATCGAAATTAAAGAAGGATTAGAAGATTCTGGAAGAGGTTAGTGGTCTTTAGGAAATTGGCCAAGTTTTGGGCAAAAAATAAATTAATTATTTATTTTGAGATTTTTGGTCAATTTATTAATTAAATAATTAATAAATAAGGAGATAATGTTTAAATAAGATTTAAACATTTTTGGGAGGGATTTCTTAATTAAATATTTTTAATTAAGGTAAAGGGATTTAATGACATAAAAATAAATTAATTAATTAATAAATGATGATGTCATCAGGGATTATTCAAAAAATAAAAATACTTTATTTTCTAAAAGATTTTTAGGTGTCTACATTTTGCCCTTCTTTGATGTGATGCCGCAAGTGGCATGGCATCAAAGACAAGAAAATAAGATGGCCAAGGCTAGAATTTAGAGGAATAGAGGGTTGTGCCCCCTCGAAAAAATAACGCAAGGAGTAAACGTTGTGGAATTTTCTCGAAAGATTACAAGGAAGCAAAGAAGGAAGAAGGGGAGATAAATAACCAGACTTCCAAGAGCAAAGATGGGTGAATGCAAGATGAGATGGAATGCAAAATGTAGGATGTAGCTACATGAGAGATGCAAGATGAATCTATATGATGCAAGATGCAGGGGATTGGAGGAAGCTCCAAGTGCAAATGTGGAGAGCACAACCTAGTTTAATATAGCAAGGCTAGAGACCTGCCAAGGATACTGGAATCACGAGGCCTTGTCACCAACGTTGCAGAGGACTGACACTAAAAAGACACGTAGGGTTGCCCCAACATCACACATGAAACCTGAAGGAGGCATGGTGGAAATGATGCTGAAGAAACCACAAACACATGACTGACTCACAGGCAGAAGTAAAAGATCAAAAGACCTTGCCCCAAAGTGTCCTCATTCACTGCACACCATGATATAAAGGATCGTGGTGACTTTGAGTAGAGAACAATGAGAAGCCATAAAAGATTAACAAGATCCAAAGGACAAAATCCAAGACCGAAATGAGAACTCCAAAAAGACATCCTTTGCCAAGGAGAGAGATTTGATGTGACGGATTTGATTGATGGTGGGAAGATTGGTCTGAACGTGTGGAAGGATGCATCGACACAGACCTAGTGTGCTTGGTGGAAGATTAGGTCAAACAGGAAGGATACAACTAAAGGGACCCGTGATTAGGCTTAGGTCAGAAAAAATAGAAGCATACATCTGTGTGGACCCGATGCTGATGGGGAGAATGTTGTGTTGCTGATTGGCAAATGATGCAATTCAAAGATAGTCATGATGATCAAGGATAGTCGATAATTGATGTTGCTGAAGTGCGAGGCTGGGTAGGACAAGATTTATGATCAAATACTGCTGCAAGACTGACAAGGATATGTACAACAAGACACAAGGATATTTACAACGGCTATGTACAGAAGCTGAGAATTAGGATGTACAAAAAACCTACGGATGAAGCTGAAAACTCCAAAGATATGCAAGAAGATGCTCTAGTTGGGCTGGAAGGCCATGATGGACTGGTGATGGATGATGTGTCCTGAAATGACATGGATTTGGGAAGGACATATCCCAATGATGATGATTAGATTGAGATCAAGGCTTGCTACAAGACTAAAGATGTGATTTGATCGGTTGGCTTGATCTTGGATGTTGGATTTTGGATAGCTACAGGATGTGGAGAGGATTGGAAGATTACTAGAAGACTGCTATGAATGTTTGGATAGGGATGAATGGCATTAGATTGCAATGAGGTTAGCCTATAGCTAGATACCAATGACAAGGAAAGATAATAGGTGATTGAAAGATGGAGGAAATGCTTAGGATGAGGATCATGGAACTGCTAGGAGATTCGGATGGAGGAAGATTTGGATTTGGATGGAGGAACTACTGAGGGATCTGGCTAGAGGAATACTTGGGGATCTAGATAGAGGAATATTTGGATTTGGATGGAGGAATTGCTTAGAGATTTTGGATGGATGAAGATTGGATGGGGAGATGGAAGAGCTTGGGGAGATTGGATGGAAAATTTGCTTGAGGATTAGGATGGAATGCTGGAGGAACCGCTGAGGGATCTGGCTAGAGGAAGATTTGGGGAGATGGGATGGTAGATTTGCTTGAGGATTGAAAGATGGATGAAAGATAGTCTCCAAGGAATATGTTACGAAGGAATAAGATGCCCCCTGCTTAGGATAGTTCATGTATTCAGAGGCAGCAGGATGGGGTACGATTAGACAGTAGATATGACGACAAGAGGATGAGGAAGGTAGATGGAAGCTAGGATGAATGGATCAGATAGAGGATATGTAGCTGAAAGGTGTGATGGGTGCCAAGGAGGTGCCCAAAAAAGCATGTATACCTGGTAGTCTTTGTTTTATCATCAAGATCCAAAGGAGGATGAAGGAGGTGAGAGACAAATGGGATGGAGGAGATGTTGAATAAGAGGTGATAGAAGGGAATGGCCCCCAACTGCAGAAAGGAATTGGGGGGAGGGGGCTACGCATGACGCCTGTTTGCCATGTTTTCACCATGGTACTTGTCCAAGGTGCTTGAATTGCCAAGTTTTCACCATAGGATGAATGTTTTTCTCTTTTTTTTTTATACTTTTCTCTTGATAGATTTTTTTTTCCAATTTTTTATGAATTTTCTGATTTTTTGCTAACTAGATGCTGACCTTCTGATATTCTGATGTGTTGCTGACCTATTGTTGATTCTCTGGATGTTGGTACAACTTCGCTAGGATGGATGGATTTATGCAAAAGCACAGATTGGATGGGGTAGATGGGATATATGGTGGTAGAAATTGTTTGGATGGAAAGATGGAAAGTGATCATGATAGGGAGATGCTGTCAGGACCAACATTGGCACATGTTGTGAGGAAGGTGGGTGAAGTGGATGGGTTTCAGAAGATAGAGGTAGATAGGATGGAGGATGTATGCTAGGAGATTTAGGATCTTTGGGATCCAAAATAGATTGAGGAGATGGAGGAGAAGACTAAGTAGCTAGGGGATTAGAAACTTTGGATGCCATTGTGGATGTTTCTTTTAGATGCATTACATCTTTTTGCTTTGGGATCCACATCATTTTTGCTTGAGCTTTGGTGGGCCTTTGTGGCCATTGGTATGCATCAGATTTTTCTTTTTCTTTGCTGGGCCTTTGCGGCCATTGGGATGCTTTGGATTGCTTGATTGGATTTTTCTTGGGTTGAGCATGTCATTTAGACTAGACATGGCAATCTTTGGATTTTTTTGGATATTTCCCTTTATTCATATTGGATATGGCATCCAAATTGTGGGGAGCATCGGAGTGAATATGAGGAGATGTGCGGGATGGAGGAAATGTGGATGGAGAGATGGAAGGAGATTGGTAGATAGGATATGTGGGCATGTGCCTTTATTGATCTTGACTAGGGATGCTTGGATTTTGGATGAAAGACTGAGTAGGATAAGATGGGGGATGATATTTTGGGATGTAAGGTCCCAAAATGGATTTGGTATATAGAGGATATGTGATGGTAGATTTTGGGACATAAGGACCCAAAATGGATTTAGAGGATGAAGGAGGAATGTGATAGGTTGTCCTGGGCCGTAATGATGGAGGAGGAGGAATAGCATTGTATGTTTTAGAAGATGCGATGGTGGGTTTGGAAGGAGGCTTGAATCTAGCTTTAGCTGTACCAACATTTTTGGAGAAAGTGCCTTTATTGGATGTGTGACCAATTCCACATGTTTTTGGATGTTTCTTATCCTGAATGGGCTCTAGATTTCCTTGTTCATGAGCGCCTAGGCCTTTGCCTTGATAATTCCATTTCTTGAGCATTTTATCCAAACAAGGATATTTCTAACTTGGGGAATATGATAAACATCCTGTTTCTAGTTCCCTGATGGAAGATATGAAATTGATTTCTTTTGCTTCAAGTGGACTGCCTTTGACAAATGTAAGTGGACCAAGAGGATAGAGTGCTGGCAGCTAGATAGTTTGGATTGGAGGATCCTCAAGAGGAGAGGATGGGATGATGGGATCTTGACTAGGATTGGGAGATAGTAATAGATCTTGAGATGGAGGAATAGGGATCGTAGGATCTTGGATTGGAAGAATTGGGATTGTAGGATTTTGGATTGGGGGTGATGGAAGCAATAAAACATGTGATGGGGGAAGTGAAGGGATTGGATCTTGATTTTCTTCTGCGAGCATTTCAACATGCTTTTGGACAAGATCTTGACATGGTAGGATTTGTGTGGATAGAATGTTGGCGGATGTATGGATGGACTTTTCAGAGGGGGTGGACGGAAGGATGGGAGATTTTGTAGCTGTGATGTCTGGAAGAAGGAAGAACTCTTCAGATGGTATGGATGAAAGGATGGAAGATTCTGTATTTGTGATGGCAGGAAGAAGGGTGAACTCATGAGGCTTATTAGATATGCTTTGGATAATACTAGGAGGAGATAATGTTGGTAGGCATTGGATGGAGACTTTAGATGGAAGGGACTCAATGATGCTAGGAGATGGAAGAGGATCAATGTACGAAAGGCAAATGATAGATGGGAGCGATGGATTGGCCTCATCAGTGATGGCTTCACATGAAGGTTTGAAATGGTTTGGCTCTTCATTTTTAGGAGTGGGATTTGTTATTGGCTTCCTTGTGAAACTCCTTGGAGACTTTCATGGTGAAGAAGGATTGGAATGTGGAGGAGATGGAGAGCTAGGATAGTTCTCATATGAAGATGGGATGGATGAAGGGGAACCTACTTGAGGGGATGATGGTGCAAATGAGGAGCTAGAGGATGGTGGGTTTGGATAGTTCACATAGGTAGGTTTAGAGGAAGCTTGTGAACTTGATGGACTATTGGATGAGGTAGGAATGATGGATTGAGGTACGGGATATGAAGCAGATTGAAGGGTGCACTCTGCTTGTGGGAGGGGATTTGCAAAAACATGGGTTTGAATGGAAGATGGTGGGTTGAGATAGGATAGTGGATTGGGGAAAAGGATTGGAAGACTTGGTTTTTGGTTTTGAAAGGGTTTTGGAGGATAAGTGGATGGAGGTTTTAGATAAGGGAAGTAGTGTGAAGTGTTTTGAGGGGATGGTGGTGATTGGGATATGACCATAACAAGAGATGGAGGTATCAAGGATGCATATGGAGGATGTGTAGGTTTAAGATAGGGATAAGTTGTGGATGGATAAGATAATGGATTTGCCTTGCCAAGGACATGAAAAGGGGTGCTAGTGGATAAGCGTGAAGGCATGATAGGATATTTTGGAGGAATGATTGGATGCTGGGGGATGTTTGGAGAAAACTTGCTAAGATTTTCAAAATATGCATCGTGATCTACAGGGCTTTCATCATCATCAGGATAAGATGGATTGAGAGGAGAGACATAATAACCAAACTCATCATAATAGTTTTGAGACATGCTAACTTGAGGATGAGTTGGATAAGGATGAAGGATGAAGATGGATTGAAAGACTAAGACTCAGATTGGAATGACTGACAAGGTCAAACTAGGATTGGATTTGACTCAATTTTGGAAGAAAACTGACTCTAGAGGAAGATAGACAAGGGGATGGGGGATGGCCGAGATGACTTTGCTAACCTAGGATAGGAGGAAAGGATGACAAGACTGGATTTGAATATGACTGGAAGACCATGATTTGAGATTCTGAAAGCTTTGGACATTTTTTGGATTTTGGGAGGATTTGGACTGACATGGCTATTCTGAGTATCGTGAACCAAGTTGTAGATCAGTTTGATGTTTTCCAATGGCAAAGGATAGATTTCAACAAAGATTTTTGGAAAAGCAATCTCCACAAGGGACAAAGCAACCTTGTGGGATACAAACAAGATAACTGACTCTGATAAAGCTTTGAAAAGTGTATGTTCCAACAATGTTTTCACGGAGCTTTTGACTGTCAAGCACTTCAAACAAATCTACCTAAGGAAGGTGAGTATCAAAATCGCTTGCCCACAGCTTGGTACCCCCTAAAAGGGAATAAAAATGGTGAGTAATCTTGAGGCGACCCGGTAAACCCCTTGGAATCAGTCCTTGCACAAGGATTTTGATACTTTCGGATGTAGATAGGGTAGCCTCTATTTTATCAAGTTTTTAATAGTTTCGTGGAGTCTCCATACCTGGTTATGCTGACTGCCTATGACTCACTTAAGAGTCTAGCCAACAACGCTGGGGGAGGAATATTTACCTGTCCCCAGACATTTGCATTTGGCACAAAATGCCCGTGGATTAGGAGATATAAGTGAGTACTTTTTGCCTTCACTTTATTTATATACCGGCCGGGGGGGATACCGGTTTGAGGTCGTTCTCCGAGGAGGAAGCACTTTTCTCCCTGGACAGGCCTCGCTAAAAGTAGAACAAGTAAACTTGTCCGAGTCCAAATGTTCTACGTTGCTTACTTTAACAAGGATTTCACAAGAATTTGAAAAACTCCTAAATGCACATCAAGCAAGTTGTTCTTTCTTCCAATTTGATTAAGTGTAATTTGAACTTTGAAATTGAAGACACGTGTTTAAGATTTGATTTGTTCTTTCTCCAAAAGGTGAACGATTTGAGCGATTGCAATTTCTTTCCTTTGGGCATTCAAGATTGAATTATCATGTTGATTTAGAACTTTGAAGTGCTTTGTTTTATCCTTAAGGCATTCAAGATTGAATTTGCGCTTTGCTTGTATTGAAAAAAGATGGAATAGAGATGCTTGTTCTTTCCAATTTAGATCATTCAAGATTGTCTTTGATTTTCAAAATGATAATGACTCGTAGGACCTAAGTTCTTTTCCTTAGTTTCATTCAAGATTTTGTTTGACTTTTGCTTTTTTTAGGAATCTATGGATAAATTTAAGGCAAAAACACAGTCAACGGCAACATTGTCCAACTAATACGCAACGCTGGAAAATGCACACGCGACACCAAAAATCTCTCAGGCGACAGTTAAATGCTTTCACGTGACAGAGAAAAATGCCCGAGCGATAGAGAAATGATTCCACGTGGCAGAGAAATATTTCCCGAGTGACAAAGGAAGATTCACAGGCGATAATGAAAGATTCCCAAGTGACAGTCAAATGTTCACAGGCGACACTTCAACATGCACAGGCGACATTGAAAGATGCACAGGCGACAATCAATTGTTTGTAAGTGACAGCGAAAAGTGCATGTGCGGTAGTAAAACTTGCCAAGGCAACATCAAAAATTTCTTAAGCGACAGTGAAATGGGCTAACGTGACACTTAAACCCGCAGAAGGTGACACTTAATCAAGCATAGGTGACACTTAAATATGCACAGGCGACACTTAAATATGCATAGCTGACAATGTAATTATTACAGGGGATAATGAAATGTTGATATGCGATAACAAAATTATTACAGGCGATAATGAAACGCTGATAGGCGAGACTTCTGTACACGGAGGTGTGAATGTTTATCTCATAGGCGTGATTATTTCTCTTGCAGGCGACAGAAAATAAGTTTAGACAGAATAGAAGTTATCGAGCACGAAAATCTTCAGAACAGGCGTCGATGCAGAGCTCGTAGGCATGATCAAACTGTTTGTAGGTGTGACTTAACTTGGTGTAGGCGAGACTGAACTGTGTTTAGGTGTGACTGAACTTTGTGTAGGCGACATTTCATCTGTTTCCTCCAATTTATTCATGAAAAATGGCAAATATGAGAGTATAAAGTATGATCTAATCAAGGTGATTGTGGGTTTGGGTCCCACCGGGCGTGCCAGAATGTGGACAAGGCTTTTGAGGATACCTACTTTGAAAAGACTCAAGCTAAACAAAGATTAGATGTTAGTCTAAGTATGAAATCAAACTAAAATAAATAAAACTCTAAACTAAGCCACCTCAGATTGAGCTAAAACAGGTGCACCCAAGCACTGTTTGATTTGCTCTTGCTTAAGGGGATGTGGGTGTGCTCTCTAAGCACTTGGAGCATGTTCCTTATGCATTTTAGTACAGATTGAGATCCATGAAAACCCCATAAATGGTACAAAATAGGTATAGAACACCTGATTTGCCCCTAAGGCCTCAAGGATCAAATAATGTTGAAATGAAGATTAAGCTACATGATATTTATGCTAAGATTGTTTTTAACCAAATAGAGATGTGATGATGATGATATGCTATGTAAAATGAGGAAATAAACTATGTTAATCCATTATTACTAAATTAAGATGAGCTAAACTGCTTGAAAGTAAGCTAGATTTAAGATGATTATGCTAAGTCTAGAGCTAAAAGGGCATGATAACAATGCTTGAAATGAAAGGTGAATGGTTTTTTTTTTTGCTCTTGGAAATGAGGAGCATTTATAGGATTTAGGGAGGAGGAATGAGTGGCCAGGATCAAAATCCTTAAGAGAGGCCAAGATTCATTCAAAGGGGAGCACATGGATTGTGCTAGTTTAGGGCCACCTGCTTTTGACAAGTGTCATAAGGGCATTGGGTTGAAAGATGGGAGGAATGTGCACAATTTGGGAAATGTGCCTAAGATCAAAGAGTGTAAGAAAAGGGTGAGGAGCTTCTTAAATGCATGATAAATGCATGTAAGAGGGATAAGGAGGTCTTAAATGCACTTAATGCATGTAAGAGAAGTTTCTAGAAGTTTGTTGACTTTGGGTTAAACTTAGGAGTTGGCTAACCTTGGTTAGGGAATGTGACAAGGATTAGGGGAGGGATTAGGATTAGGACTTTCTAGAAGAGTCTAGAATTTCCTTAGGATAAACATGGATTTTAAGAAATAAATAAAGATTTATTTATTTCCATGGTTTAGGTTTGAGAATATTTATTAAAATAAATTTAATTAATATTATGATTAAATATTTAATCTTAATTAAATATTTTGAGTTGGGATTAGGGTTAGGAAATGATGGGATTAGCCTTTTAATCGAAATTAAAGAAGGATTAGAAGATTCTGGAAGAGGTTAGTGGTCTTTAGGAAATTGGCCAAGTTTTGGGCAAAAAATAAATTAATTATTTATTTTGGGATTTTTGGTCAATTTATTAATTAAATAATTAATAAATAAGGAGATAATGTTTAAATAAGATTTAAACATTTTTGGGAGGGATTTCTTAATTAAATATTTTTAATTAAGGTAAAGGGATTTAATGACATAAAAATAAATAAATTAATTAATTAATTAATAAATCATGATGTCATCAGAAATTTTTCAGAAAATAAAAATACTTTATTTTCTAAAGGATTTTTAGGTGTCTACACCTTGAAGTCCTTATGTGAAGTATAAGCCAAGAATAATCTTATTGCTTCTATCCTAGCAACAAGAGAAAATATTTCTTTAAAGTCTATGCCTTCTTGTTGTGAGTAGCCTTTACAAACCAAGCTTTCCTTGTTTCTTACAACAGTTCCTTCCTCATTCATTTTATTTATAAAAACCCACTTAGTTCCTATTACATTTTTGTCTTTAGGCCTAGGAACCAATTTCCAAGTGTTATTTTTCTTTATCTAATCTAACTCTTCCTTCATAACTTTTTTTAAAATTCATCTAAAGTAAATTCTCCACCTTTGTTTGATCTCAAATATTTTATCTTTAAGCCTGATTCATTTTCTACTTTTTCCTTGAATATCTTAAATTTATCAAATGCTTCTGATTTTTCTTTCAAGTAAGTGATCCACATTATTCTAGAAAAGTTATCAACAAAAAGTATAAAATACCTTTCACCATAGTATAATCTTGTCCTTGTAGGTCCACATAGATATGTATGTATCAGATCCAACTTTCTTTTTATTGTATATGATTTACTTTTATAAATGTTCTAGTTTGTTTCCCCATATCACATCCTCTGCATACAATGTTAGATAGTTTCAACATCTTTGGTAGGTCTCTTACATCATTAGTCAAACTTGCCTTCACAATATTATCAAAATTAACATGACATAATATTTTGTGTCATAACCAACTATCATCTATCTTCACAACAAAACAAGAAGCTCGAGTTGTATTTAATTCAAACACATGACCTCTAGATTTTGTATTGGTTGCAATTAGGTTTCCTATCTTACCTCTGATAAAAAAATTTCTCATCAATGAGCTTTAATTAAATTCTCTTATGCATCATCTATCCAACACTCAATAGGTTATGCTTAAGTCTATCAACAAGTAGTACATTGTCAGTATTAGTCCTTCCACCAAAAGAAATAAATCCCATTCCTATAATAGGGTTAGGAACATTGTCTCTGAATCTTACAACACCATCATCATATTTATTTAGTTTGACAAACTTTTTTTTATCTCCAGTCACATGATGTGAGCAACCATTGTCTATAATCCATTCAGATTTATTATCAACATGTGATACTAAAATTTTTTCCTCATTTGTTGGTTTTTCATATTTAATAGAAATAAATCCAATCTCCTCATAATCCAAATCATCATCATCAAAAATACCTTCACTAGCATAATAACAGTCCTTATCCTTTGAATACATAGTCTTGAAAAAGTTAGGCTTGTGCTTAGGAAGTCTTGTAGGACATCTAGATGCAAAGTGGCCTATCTTATTACATGAAAAACATTTCAAAGGTAACTTTCCTTCAAATTTACCCTTACCTCTCTTTTCTCTTCTAGTGATTAGTGCAACAAGTTCATCTATCTTTCTTTCCTCTTCTTGTATCTGTTCCGATTCCTCAACATATTCACCAAGTTCTTCTCTTATGTTCTCACTACTAGTGCTCGAAAGTGCAGACATTATCTTCCTGTGTGTATATTCTTTGAATGTTGTCTCTAACTTAGGTAAAGAATCTCCCAATTCTGCAGCCTCAAAAGTAGTTAGCTTTGTAATCAACATTTCTCTGCTAAAATTTGGAGTCAAAGGTATGATCTCTTCTATAGCCTAAAATTTGGTCTTGTAGATAGGTGTCAAAGATCTGAGAATCTTTTCAATAACTTCTTCATCTTCATAAGTGCCTCTAACATTTATGATTCCAATTACAACTTATGTAACTCTTTGTACATAAGCCCTAATGTTTTCATCATCCTTCATTTGTATCTTCTCCATCCTTTTTTTCCAGTTCTATAATTTTGCTTGCATTGTAAACTTGTCTCCTTCATACAATGCCTCTAATCTTGTCTAAATCTTGTGTGCCAAATCCAGATCTTTAACTTCAGTAAATTCTCCTTCATAGAGTGCAATGATCAGTGCTTCCCTTGGGACCATATTATAAGAACATATCTTCTTTTCATCATCAGTAGCTTTATCCAATTCATCCTCAGCCTTTAGAGTCACTTGTTTCTTTGTTGCCATCTAGTAATCAATTCCCAAACATAGTAAATGAGTTTACATCTTGTTCTTCCAACTATCAAAGTCTTTTGGATCAAGTTTTGGACTATCCTTCCTATAGAACACCATCTCCAAGATCACCTCAAGTTGTTAAATTCTCTCTAAGAACCAATAGCTCTGATACCAATTGTTAGGAATTACAGTCCACCAATAGAACTGAGAGGGGGGGGTGGGGGGCGATTGAATCAGTTGTGTGGCAGATTATTAAGCTTTAAAATTCTAGTAGTAGCAATAACAAATTAAATGAACACAATGAATGCCAACAACACAATATTTGTTGTCGAGGAAACCCTATTAAAGGTAAAACCTTGGTGATGTACTAAGAGTATAGTATCCTTGTTAGATGATCTAGCCCTATTAGGAGCTGATTAAAACATTATAATGCATAGTCCTTGTTAGAGGACATACCCTATTAGGAGTCAAGAAAGAAGGGTAGGCTTATTGCCTAGACTCGCTGCCCAAAGAAGGTTATGTCCACCTTTAGAACTCATTGTTCACAACACTGGTGTATATTAAGAAATAAACAATCTTTTGAATTGTCCAATAGCAACTATCTTTTCTTGATTAGTTCCAATGAAGTATATAGATTATCCTCTACTCTACATCCAATAGACTCAAGCTCGCAACTTCCACAATCCTCTTTTACATCACATTTAGTCATTTTAATATCTTTTACATCACAATCCTATTTTCTGAAAGAAAAGATCTTACATATATACCCTATTACATTCTACATGATCGAGTTGGCCAGTTAGGATTTCCTAATATATAAATAATTATGTAACTCCTTGCTAAGATACACATGGTATCTAAAAAAAGTATGCAACAATTACAATTCAATAATTAAGGACTGACATCCATAATTCATGTTCACCATCTATGGTACAGACTACATCTCCCAAGTTGCCTTCCAAATAGATCATCTCCAGAACACACACACAACTAACATCATCCTTCTTTCTGTACCTCATGTAGATCATCATTTAAATTCTTCAGTACCTTGTCTATCATCCCTCAATCTCACATACACTAAATCTTCATTGCTTGTAAGATATACTTGGAACTCAAAGACTTACTCTGTCAACTTCCACTATCACTGTCTAATAACCAGTCTTCACCAAATCTTCTGTAACTCAACCAATATGTAGTATTACATCATGCGATCTTAGATATAAGATCCAAACACCTTCCTATACATACAACTGACTTTGCACGTTCTAAAACATCCGTACAATATCTGTACACTATAATAACAAGGATGTTCTATTCACAGAAGCACATGTTGACATCAGTGAAAAAACATGAATGTCAACCATAGTTATTATAGCATTACTCAACGCAGTGATTAAACATATTAAATGTATCCACAATCTCCCCAATGCATTAGCAATATCCAATAGAACCTCTCCAATGTTACAGGTGAGCTTTTATGTGTGGATAAGAATATCCTTAGTATTAAGTTTTTCACATTAGATCTAATTTTGAATGGGTTATCAGTAATATGTATGCTCTAAATTCTAAGGTTGGTAGGAATAAATTTTGGAAGGTTATTGAGAATCATAGACTCTCCTTTACAAGGTCTCCCTAGTTGTTGATGGGTGACTTCAACTCCCCGCTGAATGTCATTGAGAAAGATGGGAGAGTGGACTCTCAGAGTTAGATGGGTGGGAGACATGACCTTATGGACATGATTAACAGACATGGATTATTTGATGTTGATCTTCAAGGTTTGAATTATACATGGTTGAATAGGAGGATTGGTAAGTATATCTTATTCAAGTTAGGTTGGACAGACCCCTCATGTCTAGTAACTGGTTTGATAGCTTTTGTTT
This sequence comes from Chamaecyparis obtusa, assembly GCA_027943335.1. Lineage (NCBI taxonomy): Eukaryota > Viridiplantae > Streptophyta > Pinopsida > Cupressales > Cupressaceae > Chamaecyparis > Chamaecyparis obtusa. The sequence continues at coordinate 642,626 of BSBK01006255.1, read as the reverse complement.
CTCCTTATCCTCTTTTACTAAAGTGGGATCTGACCATTTCCCCATCTCCTTTGTGGTGGACCCCCTAGTCACTTTAAGAAGGGTTCCCTTTCATTTTGAAAATATTTGGTTGGACCATCCGGATATTGAGATCCTGATTAAAGATTTGTGGGATGTTTAGATCTAGGGTTTTACTATGTTCAGAGTGGTCAAAAACTCAATCACATTAAGGTTAACATCAAATCTTGGAGTAAACATTTTTTTGGGGATATCTTCAAAACTAAAATTGCTCTTGAGGCTAAGTTGGATTCCATCTAGTCTTCTATTCAACAGGTTGGTTTCTGCCTTGATTCTAAGGCCAAAGAAGAGACTCTTTGACTAATCTACATAATATCATCTCTAAGGAGGAACTTTACTGGAGACAAGGGTCTAGATATTTGTGGTTGAGAGATGGAGATAAGAATACTCAGTTCTTTTATTTGACTGCCTCTAAGCATAGGGCATCCAATAGAATCTCTAACATTCATTTACCTATTGGTGATGTGAATAATGATAAGGATATTTCTAATGCCATGGTTTTTTTTCTTCTCTTTTGACTAAAGACTATTCTTTATCCCTTGCTAACCAAGATCTCCTTCTTGATTCCATTCCCTCCCTCCTAGATGAGGGAGCTAATCTGTCTTTGGTTGCCATCCCTTTGGTGGAAGAGATTAAAAGAGCAATTTGTTTCTTTTGAAGGTGAGAAATATCTGGATCCAGATGGTTTTCCCCATTTTTTCTTTCAAAAAAAATTGTGAATGTCCTGATCGAAGGCATTAAACCTTCTTCATCTTTAAATACATGTTCCCATGAGTAGTTTGTTGATGACATGGTGATCATGGGCTCTTCTTCTATTACTAAAGCCAAAAATGTGAAGAAGGCCCTCTTTCTTTACTCGTCTACCATAGGGAAATCTATCGACTATGAGAAGAGTTATTTATTCTTTATTGACACATCAATGGATAGATAACTTTGTATAGCTAGGTTGATTGGTTGTTCCATTTGTAGAAGAAAGAAGAGAAAGACAAACACAAAAAATAGAGAAGGCCCCTTAACCTGTTCACAAGGTGATTTCACAATAGAAGCCTATTGAGAGGCAACTAGGGAAACCATACTTAAAGTATTTGGGAAAGAGAATAATAGAGAAAGGTAAACTGAATTAGTTACCCAAGTATTATGAAAAGTATGATGAGAAGGATAAAGTTGAAATAGAAGATATTGTGATAAGTCAGTTATTAAATTCTAAGAAGAACCCAATTGAGCTTGAAGGAAGTATTCTAAAGGATTTCTTTGATAGATTAGAAGTTAGAAAGAAAATAGCCTTGGAAGAAGGAAACAAGATCCATTTAAAAGTAATAGAGGAAATGCATCCAGTTATTTTCCATAAAGAGATTGAAAGAATTTTGAAGAAGGTGAAACCTTTTTTGAGAATAAAGATAAGATTGATCAAGATAATGGAAAGGAAATATGAAGAAGTAGAGGAAGATACATAAAAGGCCATTGATAATTTTCTACTTGAAGAAGGTCCTGAAAAACCCAATCCCATTAAGGGGGCCAAACTAAAAGACATAAAAATTAGTGAACTATCTAAGACATAGAAAAAGAAGAACAATTTAAGGATGATGAAAGTATTGATCAATTATATAGTATTGTGCAGTAACCGTACTTCTATATTGAAGGTGTAGGCATGTGGGGATCACACTTGATGCTAATTTGCAACAAAAGGATCCATTCTCATAGTTTTTACATGAGGTTTTGAGTGCAGAAGCAAAGATTACAGATAAAGGAGAACAAAAAAGAATCAGAAAAGGTCACATAACTAAAGGAAGAAACATACAAAGAAGTTGGAAAGTTGAAAGAGGTTAAGTATGAATCTAATCTATTGATACTTCAGTGAGTGATTAAATGAAAAGTTTTAAACAAAATTTGTATACACCTAGAAATCCATTGTTAGCAAGTGATCTTGGAAAGGAACTTAAAGGAGATGAAGAGATGGATACCTTTGATGAAGGTTAGTTAATGAAACTTTCTATGATGGCCTTTGCAAAGGAAAAGGAGATGTCTGAGAAGAAAAAAAATAAGGCTAGGATTCTAGACAAAGCATTGGATTATATGAACAAACTACCTCCCATGCCCTCCACATTTCAAGGCGGAGACACTGTGGATAATTTGGACATAGTACTTGATCAACTTGATGTGTATTTTAAGTCAATAGAGGTCGCAGTAGAGGAGAAGGCATAGAAAGATTACAAAGAAAATAGACTTAGTGTAGATAAATCACAAAAGATCAGAAGATACTTGAGGGTCATATCTCAAACACCAAAAGCGACATAAACCAAGGTAAAAATATATATCTTAAATGTGTTCATTCAGAAAGACATAATTGATTTGGATAAGTTGATAAAGGAAGAAGAGGAAAGCTTGGACTAGATAGAAAAGGATTTTACTTCATCAAACAAATTCATAACAAACATACACAAGGAAGTATCTAGACTTGTGGATAAGATCAAATCATTACAAACTCATAAGGTAAAGAGTGAAAAATAACTTTTTAGAACTCAAAAGTCGACTCACCCCAAAAATAGAGATATTGCAGAATGGTCTGGAAGTGTTGGAGGAAGCAAAGAAATATTATTCATTTTTTTCTCCTAATGATCTAGATGAAGCTAAGACATCAGCCTATGCACTGTGTAATAAAATATAGATAGCTAAGATGTTGAGGAGGTCATGATATATAGAGTTTCAAACTCTAAAGGTAACATTTGTAGATATCCTTCGCCTTGTATGATTACAGTCAGTAAATTTTTTTCATGTACATAGAATTATTTAGGCACCTCAGCCTTTGTCATTGATGTCAAAGGAGGAGTGATAAGGTGAAAAATGATATCAAGATATGTGTATATTTATAGGCATTGTTATGTACTTAGGGGAGTATAGTGTTTGTTTGGCATTGCCACTTAGTCATTTTTTACTAAGTGTTTGCATCAATGCCAAAGGAGGATATTGTTGGAAAGTGAGCAGTATATGAATACATATATTTTGTCATTGCTAGCAACACATATCTCTTACATGGTCACTTGGAGTGGAAAAATGTTTTGGATAAATAATCAAGTGAAAAATGACCGAGTACAGAGTTACTTCGCAGGGTATAGTTGAGTTGTTTTGGTCTGCGAGCGTAGGATATTAATTGTGATGACATGCAACCTTGGATGTATGATGTATGAGAAGTATTACATCTTCTACAATGGTCCCCTAATTTTGGTTTCATTTGGAAAGAGTTACAGGTTGGCAAAGACATGTGAATATAGTAAATGGGGCATATCACTAGACACGACATTTGAATATGTAAAGTAAGTTAATTTTTATTTTTCTAAATCATGTTTTATGATAGGTCCTCACCTATCTTGGTGGATAAATGGTTGTGTTTTTCTTATTTCATTATGGGCCAAGTATGGAGACATATTTTGTGAAGAATTAGTGAGTTGACTAAGAAACAAAGTTTATCATGTATATATATGTGTGAGTTTTAGGCTGGGAGTAAGATAGAGGATGAAGTGTGAATATATTATGACTTATTAAGTGGATATTTTGTGATTAATATTGTGAGCTTCAACTGGAACTACTTTGGCATAACAGATGCAGTTATGGTTCACTCTTTCTATTGTAAAATCTTTTTGTAATACTAGACAGTGCGTCCTTTGTAAGAGTAGTGAGCTCCATTTTGTAATCACCCCTAACAGGGTTATATACTCCTAATGGTATGTCCTCTAAAAAGGACATGTACTAATGTAATATTCACCTACTAAGGGGGAAAGGTCTCCTAATAGGGACATTATACTCTTAGTGCATCTATTTTAGGTACCATCCCCACCGAGGTTTTCCCTTGGCAAGAGTTTTCATTAAAAAAATATGGTGTTATGTGTTATTTACTTTATGTGTATATTTTCATTATTTTAGTTAGTGCATGGTTAAGTTTCAATTGGCTAATAAAGGATAAATGTGCTACAACATTGATTAACCCCCCTCCCCCCCTTAGTGTTTCTTGATCCAAACAGTACTTGGGGTCGAATCTTCTTCAATTTCTTATACCATTGACCTCTTTAAGAGTGGAGAGTCAAAGTTTGTGTCAACGCATTTCCTCCAAATGTTGCTAAGCCAACACTTTGGAAGACATGGAATTTAAGTCATATGAACAAATGAGAGGAACTATCACTATGGTGAGAACTCTTGGAGAGTTTTGAATGCCTCAAAAAAGTTATGTAATCTCAAAAGTATGAGAAATGTATGGATCTCAAAGGTTTTAATATGAAATGCTTGAGATAGCTACCACCTAGATGACACTTCTAGACATGTAGAGAACCTTAGGTGTCACCAAAGTGTTAAGAAATAATGCTTCATATGTAATTACATTTGATAAATTTCCTACATCTCCCAGGAAAGGAAATTATGCAACATACAAGCCTAGTAAATAATCATTATGTATATATTAAATAGACAAGCCATAATATAACTGGTGCAAGGCACCTCATGTGCAAAAAGAGGGTCACTTGGATGATCTAAAGACATGGAAAAGATAACATGACCTATAAGCTCATTGAAATTTTGTAACATGGCCTTGAGCCATTTGATACATAATATGATTAGCTAATAGATAGAAGAGCATGTAATGTCGCAAAATATGCAAAATGATGTAAAAGATGTGAAATTGCCAAAATTTGCATAATAGGCCTAGAGGGCTAAGAATAGGTGAGTAAATGAGTTTAGGAGGTTGAAAATTGTGTTGAGGTCCTAAGAGGATGAAATCCAAGATTGTAGGTTATTAGGAGTTTATTTAAATAAGTTTAAAATTTTAAAATTTTAAATAATAATGACTATTTCCAAGATGGAGGGAAAACAAGAAAACTGATGTAATTTTTTTAGTTAAGGAATCCCAACAGTATAGAGTATTTAGAAGGATAGCTAGAGGCTATATGAAGCCTTGAAGATTCATTGTATGGGTTAAGGAAAAAGAGGGTTTGGAATATTATACAGACTATTAAAGTTTTGAGCAATAAAACTCTGAATTCTTGCAATTTGGATATTAGTTTTCGGTGTGTTATTGATTTTAATTAATTTACATGGTAGAGGAAGAGCATTCTAAGTTGTTTTCAATCAAGCTTTAGGCGTCAAGTACAATTTTGGTCTACCATTTGGATTGTACTGTCTTGTACAAGCATTGCTTTTGCATTGTTTAGAAACACGAAATGATAGATCCATCCCCTTTATGTATTTAATTGTCACTAGGGGATGGATCCTAACTTTGTATAATATCATTTTAACTTGGTAAATGCAGTAATGAGAGAGATTTTGTAGGTTGGCATTGATTGAGAGGAATTTATGAGGTTGAATGATAATGGAGTTTGGCACATGGGTATAGCAACATTAGATCTGCTCAAAGGAGGACCGCATTTTATTTAAGAATCCATTAGGGGTTGTCAAATAGACAGTGAAACATCTTTGGTTGGGTTGGAATAGTGTTGGAAAAGTGGACATTGGGTGAGCCCTAGTTTTAGGGGGTTTGAAGACCAAATTGGGGCTTTTATACCTTGAGTGGCCACAGGTGCAAATTGATTGTAATTATCTTTAATTGACATCAACTTGTAACTCTCTTGAATAGATCAGGGTGTGGAGTTAAGTATTGAACGTAGTTTCTTAGGAAAAGTAGTGGTTTTAGACCTCCAAAACTATCTGTCAAAAAGTTGGAAGGTCTAGTCCGAAACACTTAGAGCCAAGGTTTGAGTATGTAATACAACTTCCAAAACGGTATTCAAATATCAAATTTTTTTGTCGGGTCTTTTGAGAACTTTTGGAGAAAATGATTAATTATTCTTATTGTCGTACTACTAGGATTAAGAATTGAAGGCCTAGGATGAGTAGTTTGGAATAGAAAGTCTGAAAGTTGAGTGTATGGGATTTGATGATAGGATAAACCAAATATGTTAAGACCCTTGGAGGTTTTAGGATCATTATTTAGAGTGAGGATCAAGTATTTGGGTAAGAGAGTTAATCAAGAAAGTATGGATGATCATGGAGCATGGAGCTTGGTTGAGTAGTTTGGTATGGAGATGGGTGATTGAGCCTAAAGGCACGGAGTCTAGTGGGTTACAAGATGTTGAATTTGACCTATGATAGGTCTAGTGTGTGGGTTGGGTCTTGAAGTCAATCCCTTGTTGAAGGAAGGATTAGGGTGTTGTCACAAAATAAAAGAGAAATTGGATATTCTCCTAAGAAGATTTTCTAGCTACCACTAGCCTCTACATCAATAACAGGAGATATAACCTAGAAAAACCATCACAAGGGAAGAAAAAACCAACCTCCAACAACATCAATACTCTACCATATTATTCATCAATAAAGCAATACAAAGAAATTGTAGAGTCACAATGAATAATCCTTAAATAACCTTTCCCATGCATCCTCCATCTGCTAAAGCATGAATCTACACATCTCATGCCATGGTTCACATATTTACCCATCAAACTAACTTAATAATGATAAGCCACTCAACCAACCAACCTAAACCACTAACATGTGCTTGCTTTTATAGAATCAAGCTAACACAAATACAACCAAGTCATAAATTTGAGCCATGCACCACAAAACCATGTGAATACAATACCATTGACCCCTCAATTAATATTGGGTACTAAGTATTTCACTTTATTAAGTTTCACCAAATCACAAGCACACCACTATGAAGAGTGAATTTTTAATGAAATGAAAAATATTCTCCCCAAAATACCCATGTATGACAAAGAATAAGCCTTAGAAAGTTGAGGTACAAAATTAAAAATGGCAATGGGGAGGTGATAAGGAAGAGTGATGAAAAATGATGTTGGTGGCATAAAATCATGTTGTATTATTAGTTGGAAAAGTCAAAACTTTTCAAGACATCTTTTTACTTCTAAAAAATGTCAAAACCAAATTCACGACCATGTTTAGTGGGCGACACCACTCTTTTCAAATTTGACATCACCAATTTCGGCCGGGACACCACTTTTGTCTAGATGGTGGTTTTACTAGTAGTAATCTAGTTGCTAGTGGTAGCTAGCCACTAGCATTTTATGTGAACACCAAAGGTTAACCTCTAATACTTAACTTTCTTTATATAAAAAAGTTACCTCTAATTCTATATTCATACAACGTCTAAAAATTTTTCTAAATGGCTTCTTGTCTAACTTTCACCACTTTTATATAGAAATAAGGGTTTTTGAGCCTTGTGGATGCAATGGTGAAGTCTGTTTAAAGTAAAAATGTGTCACTTATGACTAGTTCACTTGATCTAAGCTTTAATGTCTTGTTCATGTCTAAATCATAAAACTGGTAGAAATGTAATCATCTAGATCTTACTAGAACATATGTATACCACGAGATAATATTTTTTTATAATTCCTTTTTAATAATTTATATAAATTAAAAAGAGCAAATAAGAATGTATAAAATTTTACAAAATAAAAAAGTAATCTTCCAATAAAAAATTCTAATACTTATGACTATCAAATATAAACTACAATATCATATTAGATATAAAATAAATCAGTAATAAAATAAAGTACGCATTATAATTTATTTATATATTATCGAAAAAGTATATAGTAGAATTTTATTATTTTAACTAAATTAATAAATCTCATTAAATAAAAAAATATTAATTAATTAAAATAATAGAACAATACTAAAATTTCAATTAAAACTCACTTGCATTATCGTTATCGTTATGATCATCATCATCATCATCATCAATATAATCCACCAAATCATCATAATCTAAACTACGTTTCCAGTTCCAGTCGCAAAACTGGCTCGCAGTCTCCTTAAACTCATCATATTCGGTATTGTGAATGCATAGTTGAGCAAATAAGCTTCGCAATATACGGAGGCTTTTCCATTCTTCGCCTGCCTTCACTCCCATTATAAATGCCTTCTCAAAACTAGAACTCCCAGATTTAGTAGAGGGTAGCATAGAGGACAAATATTCTGACAGCCTTTCTTCGGGAATCACGGAGATATATACCCACTCTCGGCCCCTACAACTAGTGAGACCTATATCACTTAGTCTATCCCCGCTATGCCCGCTTGGAGGCAAAGTCCTCGTCCCATATAAAATGTCGCTCTGTACACAATCGGAGTCAAGCACAGCGCAAAAGATGAATGCACTGAGCAGATGATGGGTTTTATGAAACGAATGGATCCTCTCCTCTACTTCATTCCTCAATCCCCACTCTATTTCACAGAAAGCATCCGCCATAGACAATGTGTCGCCAATTTCATCTGCCTCAACATAGGAGATGCACGAAGGCGATCTCCTCTCATACGGCATACCTGATCTTCCCACTATAGTTGTAAGCTCCGACGGCAACCTCTGAAATTACAGTGCTCTCCTTAAATTATTTTGAACAGATATATATATTGAAAATCGAAAACAAGAACAGTTAGAATACTTTAATCAGATACAACCGTTCCAAAATAAACTTAAAGAAAACGACAGAGCCACTAAATTAAAAGAAAATGATGGATAAACAATGAGTAACTACAATACCTGCAACCTTTCAACGCAATTTATTGCAGGACTGTCGGAAATAATCATCTCCTTCAGTCCTTCCAACTCTTCAACGCCTCTTATGCTCTTCAGCTTCGGACATCCAACAATCGTGATGCTCTCTAGGACTCTTAAATGTTCAAAGCCTTCCATATTCTGCAGACTTGGACATTCCCCAATGAAGATTCTATTCAACTCCTTCAATTCTTTAACACGAATTACACCCTCCAGCTGTCGACACGCCTCAATCCAGACTCTCTTCAATCCCTTCAATTGTTCAATAGCTTTTATACTCTTCAACTCTGGACAATAAGCGATCCAGATCCTCTTCAATCCCTTCAATGTATCAATAGCTGATATGTCCTCCAAGTTCTGACAGCGGCTAATATAGATCCTCTTTAGACAACTGACACGCAAAAAATTTGCCAATTCCGTCATAGTCGGGCAGAATTTTATGTGGAATATTTCAAGTCTTGTCACATCATTGCCCAGTACATTTCTCAAGTGTGAACAGTTAAACAGTGTCAGATATTCTAGTGTAGTTAACCCTGTCAAATCCACTTCAATCAGATCTTCCATACCAGAAAGAATAAGAGATTTAAGGGTGGGACAGACCTGTCCACTGATGGAGACCTTCGTTGTTCCCTTTGTTTTACACAGAGTTATGGCTTCAAGGCTTCTCATACAAAACCGATCATCAGTTGTCTGTCCCCTGTTGCTTAAAGCAAATTCTCCTTCTATAATAAAGGATTTCAACCTTAAGGTTTGCAGATTGGTGAGTTCGCTTACAGATTTTATCAAGCAGTTCCATTCAATATTCCAGGTGAAGCCATTTCTTAAGTTCCACTCTATGTGCAGACTTTCCAGATTTTTTAACATTCCAAGCGAATTCACCAGTTTGTTTGCATCGCTCAAGATATTTTTATATTGATCGTAATTAATGAAATGAAAACTAATATCCTGAAAACAGCAAGATAGCTCTTTCAACTTGACGAGAACCTGAAATTTACAGTCACTATGGTCAACTTCAAACTGCTATATTTTTCAATGATAAAAATCTTACAAGAACGAACTAAAAGCTGAAGATATCAAAATTTAATGTTGATCAAGAAAATGCATATACCTGGTCATCCCTTTGCCACAATCTTGCAGGTGATACTCCTTTAAGACTTAAAGTGTACAAATTTTGTAGAGGAATCCATTCAGGAATGAACTCGTAAGAGTAATCAGACTGAAGTTCAAGCCATTGTAAATTAGTTGATGTCTTCGAGCTCCCCAGAAAACAATCCATGTTCAAATATCCCATATCCAGAGAACTGTAACATCTGAAACTCTTTCCTTCTGACACAGAGAGGGTGTCTTGGAAACCCTCGATTTTTCTCATTCGAATCTGAAATCAAATATATTTTTAGTTAGAAAATGCTCATTCTAAGTTACATGTAAATGTTCTAATAGCTTACGAAAAACAAACCATTTCCAACTAGGAGCATAAATTCAAAGCCATAAAAGAGACATACAAGATCTTGAGGACGCCACAGCCAACGAGGATGGCTCATTTGATTATCTGTTTCTTTATCTGCCATTTCCCTCCCCAAGTCTCGGAGGTGGTCATGCATTTTAAACAACAATTTTGGCTCATTAAAACCGCAAAACTTAAAATCATCATAACAAGTTTGCACTTCGACAAGGCACTTGTCTTTGAGGGTCTGAAGTGCATGTTCCGCTCTCCACCCTGAAGCCTTCCATATACTTATAGCTCTCCTCACATCTTCCCCTATGAAAAAGCATGTTATATCTATAAAGATCTGTTTTTGATCCTCTTCCAGAGCATCAAAGCTTATTTTAAGTGTATCTTTTATGTCTTTGTCCAGTCTTGATTTAACCTCATCTAATTGTGACTTCCAATAAGCCATGTCACTTCCAAAAACATGCCCGCCCATTACTTGAAGAGCAAGAGGTAAACCTCCACAGACTCCGACAAAGCTGTAAACCAAATTCTCATATCCACTTTTACAACTTTGTCTATGGAACGCATGCCAGCAGAAGAGCTCTCTGCTGTGCTCTGGATTCATCTCTTCCATCTTATAACGGACTGTCACTCCGGCATTTATAAGAAGCCTCTCGTCACGGGTTGTGATAATCACTAGACTGTTGCTATTGAGAGCATGTATGTCTATGGGCAATAGGGCATCTAACTGCTTTTGGTGATCAACATCATCTATAACTATAAGGAACCTTGATTCCTGGCTCCGTTCAAGGGTATGCTTGATTTTGGCGGTTCCTTCTTCAATACTACAAAATGGATGATGATTTCCAGAAAACAGATCATTGAGAAACTTACTTTGCAGAGAAGGGAGTGTACCCTTCACATGGTTTTCCCTCACATCAAACTGAATAGTTGATCCACTAAATTCTGAATGTTTGCTGTTGAACAAATGTTTGGCGAGAGTGGTCTTGCCAGACCCTCCCATTCCAAAGATGCCAATTATTTTATCTATCATTTCCCCATTTCTCTGGCAATAGCTGTAGAAATCTTTCACAAGCTCATCAAGTCCCACAACATATTTTGCAACTTGGAGAGGAATTTTTCTCTTTTCCTTCTCCTTGACCACAGCACACACAATTTCACTACACAGCTTCCTCAGATCACTGAAGAAAAAAAAAAGTATAATTAAAATAAGTTTGTGAGAAATTGATTTCTTAGAGGCCAGCGTACAATACGTCATAAGAAGTTGGAGCCTAGAAAAATGCATAGCAAGAATCACGAATATAAAAGGGTCCGTACAGTTAAAGGGAAGAGAAAAACTAGTATATTTGCCTTAATATAATCATATGGGAAAAAGCCAAAATAAAAACCGTCTTTAGATAAGGCTTAAGATATTCAAACCAAACAAATATAAGATCTACAAACCACAGCCAACGAACAACACTTGAATCTAAATCATGAAGAAAGAAATAAAATTATAAAATAATCTGCCATAATCGAACATGGCAAACTTAAAAGAACGAGCACTATTACTGACAAGAGATAAAAATCTCTACACAGCTACATAAAAATATTAACATTTTTAATCCTTAAGCCCCCCTTTTTCTCTACTTGCACAAATTCTATTGTGGGCTAAGAAACAAAATTCAAAATGATCTCTCGAACCTTTACAGAAAAAGTCTCTCGTTATAGAGTTGATTCCATTTTTAAACCCAACATCTTCTCTACGCTGAAGTATAAATCTTATAATAAAAAAATATAAAACAATTTTTAGACTAGTTAAACTAGTTTCTAGGAGAAAAATTAACAAAATATAGAAATATATATGGATGTAAAGCAGATGATGGTGTCTTACTCGTTCTGTCTGTTGAATTCTTAGCAAACTTAGCAAATACTCCGCCATAATCGAACTTAGCAAACTTAAAAGAATGAGTACTATGACTGAGGAGAGATAAAATCTCCACAAGCAGCTACATTAAAAACCTGAACATTTTTAATCTCTAAGCCCCCTTTTTTCTAATTACACAGATTTTATTGCAGGCTAAGAAGCAAAATTCAAGACGATCTCTCAAACCTTTCTAGAAAAAGTCCTTCATTATAGATTTGATTTCAGCAATAACCATTTTAAGACCCAACATCTTCTCTAGGGTGAAGTGCAAAGCTATATGATGAATACACAACGATTTTAACCCTAGCTAGACTAGTTTCTAGAAAAGGAAATTTAAAGAAATATGTAAAAAATGCATGGATGGAAAGCTCATAATGGTGTCTTACTCATTCAATCCGTTGATTTCGTAGCCTTTGATCCCTGAAACATTCTGCAGGCATTCTTTCCACTGTTGAATGTCATGACTAGGATATCTGCCTTCGTGTTTGGAAAATGCTTCTGAAACTTCATTTTTTATGTAGCGGAAGTCTGATGGCTGAACATTGTAAAACAGGGGAATAATTCTAGCCCTGGTTTGGAACATCGCAGCTAGCTCAGCTAAGCACCAAGCAGACTCTGCATATTTTGGTGATAATATGGCAATGTGCAGCATGGAAGAGAATATGGCATTCTTTATGGCAGATGGAAAATAATCTCCGAGCTCAGTCTCTGGAGCATCTAGATATGCTCGGATCCCAGCTTGCAGTAGAGAATCGTAGAGCTGTTGAGCCAGAGTTGTTTTGGTGTCTGGGCCTCGATGGTTGATAAATACATCATACTGCTTTGCAGTCAGGGATGATTTTATCTTCTTGTTGGGAGGCTCAAGCACCACAAATGGATCGTGCTCTTCTCCTCCTCGACCAGATCTAGAAGTGGAAGCCATTAATAGAAAAGTGGTCCTCTGGTTAAAATTAGACGGATGAAGAAAAGCCCAGTTGTTATAAACAAAGAATTCAATGTTTCAACAGGTAAGAGTATGGAGATAAATATAGCAGATCAAGGTTAAGTTTATGGAGTGGAATCTGTGCTTCCACGTCATTGCCTGGCAAGAACAGGACAAAAAGTTAAGAAAGTTCATGGAGTCCATGTTATTGCGTTGCAATAAGCAAGAAAACTGGAAAATCAGGGCGACGGCTATCCAGCCATATCGTTCGATATGGTTGGGTGCCTCGAACGCCACACTCCCGTTAACCTTCCGCCCTTTCGTTTCGTTCCTTGCTGCCGCAGTGGGCGCCGTCGACCTCTGACATTCTGACATCGCGGGATCTAATGTACAACATTATGCAAAGTCAGCTAAAATAATATTGCCTTTATGTACAAAATATATTGCCAATATTTTTTGAGATTTCTGTGTGATCCGAATTTATTTTTACATTTAATACTTCAACTATCTAATATATTTTGGCCGAATTTATTTTTACATTTAATACTTCAACTATCTCTACGGGGCCATTATGCATAATATATTTTGGCCGAATTTATTTTTACATTTAATACTTCAACTATCTCGACGGGGCCATTTTGCATAATATATTTTGGTCGAATTTATTTTTACATTTAATACTTCAACTATCTCTACGGGGCCATTTTGCATAATATATTTTGGCCGAATTTATTTTTACATTTAATACTTCAACTATCTCTACGGGGCCATTTTGCATAATATATTTTGGCCGAATTTATTTTTACATTTAATACTTCAACTATCTCTACGGGGCCATTTTGCATAATATATTTTGGCCGAATTTATTTTTACATTTAATACTTCAACTATCCCTACGGGGCCATTTTGCATAATATATTTTGGCGGCAACATTTCTATTGCGTAAATTTTTTGGAAGTTTCAGCAGCGACGAGCACTGGTTCATTAACAGCGAGCACTGGTTCATCAGCAGCGACCAAGAGGTAGGTGGTCTGCAATCATCTGCTCTTTTCCGCTTCCTTTGAAATGTGTATGGCCACGGCACTGGTTTTCTTTTATAATTGTATTTTAAATTTCCGGAGCCTTCAAGAAAAACAGAATAAAAAACAGAGCACATTATTTTGTTGTATTAGTTAAATACTATAGGCTCATAACCGGGTTTGTGTATGATTCAAGACTCTGAAATGAATCATGTTTTGTGTGATAATTGTATGAAGTATGGGTTTTAGAGGCATTTAAATAATAAGTGGTCCAGCTGGTATGAACGTTTCATAATCTATGAAGTAGATGAATAATATATTATTTTTAATGATTTTATTTAAGATTCATAGACAATAATTAAAGCCTCTATGGTATTCTTCATTTTTATTATTCTGTATATTTTTTAATGAAAATTTTAGATTTTGATCACATTCTTGTAATCTGTGATCTGAAATCTCTATTAAAAAATATTTAACTGACTGTTTTAGAAAATGCACAAGGATTATAAAACAACTTATAGTAGAGTTCATAATATGTTTGCACTTAATTTTCTTATTAGAATTGTTATATATTATTTTTTTGAGAAATTATTCTTCTCATTGAAATTGTTATTTAGTAAAAAAATATTAATTTATTTAGTCATCTAAAGATTTTTTAGAATTGAAGATCTTGGAAGACTTGCAGCCACCCTTATATTTTGTATGGATTTTAAAAGTATCACTAGAAGGAATGATTCCTTAGACTTTTTTTAAATTTTGAGTTTAGTGTCGTACTATTTCATGTATCATTAATAAAATAAGTTCTTATTTAAACTATCTATTACTTCTTGTCTTAAAATATGTATTACTTTTACTTCTTGTATTTTTTGCTTTTGATGAATCTTTTTTGTTTCATGTGTTATGTCTTATCAGTTTTCCTTGTGTGAGCATACTTCTCGTCAAGAAGCTATATCTTAGTCCATAAAATAATAATGGATCAGACTTGAAATCTTCTGCTATATTTTCTAAACTAAATGAACTATAGTACTGCTAGATGAATTGGCTAAACTCAAACCCTAGTGTTATAGCATTGAAGCTAGAGAGTCTCCAAGAAGTTGGATCATGTCTTGTTTCGTCATGACAACTAGAGATTCTAGGCAGCTAAACATAAACTAATCATTATAGTAATTGCATCAGGCTATATCATTAGAATGAACAGAACATATTTTCTTAATTAAAATTGTTTTATATTTACAATAGAAAAATAAATATTGGACATACATTAGGTAATTAATCAAAGAACTATTTAATGTATAGTTAAACTAACTCACTCAACTCATGCTCCTAAAGATTTTGAAATTCACGATGATGAACAATTTACAGTGACCTTAAACATGACTAACATTATTTGAGTTAAGTGAGAAATTATGCTTGAAAGAGGGCGTGAAGATGCAATTTAAACCTAAAACTAGGTCATAAGGCCGACATAGCACTATAAACATGATTTTATGTACAACATTTCATGATATAATCAAGAAATTTTTAAATCAAAACCAACTCAAATCTCTAATAATATATCATTAATACATTAATATATAATATAAATTAAATACACAATATATAATATAAATTAATATTATATATATTATATAATTAAATATATGATATATAATATAATTTCTAATATATTAAATTTCTATTATATATAATAGAATTTCAATATTATATTTACAACCAAAAAGAATATAATTCCATAATTGAATATTATTACATATTCTTCTTTTCTTTTATGCAACCTCAAAATGGTAAAATAAAACATATATCTTACCTAGAAGACAATTACTTTTTTTTTCCAAACTTCCCTTACATATTTTAAGTTTTAGCTAGACTTTCCCTCTTAAAGGTACCAATATAAGCATCAAAGAGATTCTTTCTGTGCTATAGTAGTTTTTATTCTATGAATATAAAGTTCAAATTCGCCTTCACTATCTTTTATAAAAAAAAATCATTAAGAAGTTCTCAAGTGCCTTAGTGATTACCATAACCTTTTAGAGAAACCCACATACCCAAATTATTTATAATTTATTTTGTGGGTAAACTATGTCCCCTTAATTAAAATAGTTTTATATTTACAATAGAAAAATAAATATTGGACATACATTAGGTAATTAATCAAAAATATATTTAATGTATAGTTAAACTAACCCACTCAACTCACACTTCTAAAGATTTTGAAATTCATGATGATGAACAGTTTACAGTGACCTTAAACATGACTAACATTATTTGAGTTAAGTGAGAAATTGTGTTTGAAAGAGGGCGTGAAGATGCAATTTAAACCTAGAACTAGGTCATAAGGCCAACATAGCACTTTAATCAAGAATTTCAATGTTATATTTACAACGAAAAAAACTTTTACAACCAAAAATTATATAATTTCCTAATTGAATATTATTACATATTTTTCTTTTCTTTTCTTTTATGCAACGTCTAAATGGTAAAATAAAACATATATCTTACTTAAAAAGACACTTAGTTTTTTTTCCAAACTTCCCTTACATATTTTAAGTTTTAGCTTAGGATTTATCCAAAATACCTTCTTTTATACTGTACATGTAGTCATAGGGAGTCAGAGCCTGGTGCAACATGGTACAAAAATTCAGGAGTACGGGGAGCACATGGCTTAACTATGGTATGGGAATCTAGCCATATCGAATGATATGGTTGGATAGTCATTTCCTATTGGCATGTCCTCATACTCATGAATCCATTAACCACCTTACCTTAGAATAGTAGGGTAAGATGTGACTCTAAAAAGCCAATCTACACCTAGTAGCTTTTGACCTGTTCATGTGGGAATTTGATAGTTAATTTTTCATTCTTCATGTTCAATTTCACTAGATAGACAAACATACCTGAATTTCATTTTGGCATTAAAAGGTCATCACATTAAATTAGATAATGTGGTTAGATTATACCTCAAATACGATCTTTGCATTATTTAGAATACCTAGGATGCATTAGTGTCAATTATGTAAAGTGGCATAAAACACGAAGGTGAAAGAATCAAGTAAACATGTTTATTATATATTTTATCACCACTTTGGTATGTATGTAAAACAAAGTAACCAAGTGCAATCTCCATTCATTGATTTATTCATGCTATCAAAAAACATTGTCCCACATGAGTTTGCGTGTATATTACAAACAGAAATAGTAGATAATATAGTGAGGAATAAAAAGTACATAATTATCAAATGTAAGATAATTATCAAAGTACATACTTGTATACAATTTATAGTACATAACAAAACTAAAATTAAAACTCATATGCATCATGAAAAACAAGAATCTAAGAAGGAACCTTACACAAAAGATCTTATAGTAAGTCAAAATAGAAGATTTACGTGACTATCATTTAGATTCTAAATTAATAGTTTGGTACAATTGTTTAGGGTAGCAATCAATTGTGTATAATATCCTTATTTCTATGTTTAGTCAAATAGTGAACATTATAATTATTGAAACTAAGCATATTTATTTAGGGTTTTTTTAGAGATTGGTGTGATTTTACTATTAGCTATTGTAATATTGGAGAAAAAGATCTTGAATATGACATTTAGAATTTGATTGATGACTAGAGATAGTAGGAGAAAGAAATTTGACTTTATACAATTTAAGAATGGACTCTTGACATGACATTATTGCATATAAGTTGCATTATTATTTTTAGAGGTCTTGTTAAGCATAAATAAAATATTGTATATCATTGATTATCCCTACATCATAATAATCACATTTGGTAGCTAATTATGGAAAGAGATTATTCATAGACATCTATATCCTAGGTTTAATTACTACCCATATTATTTTTATCCTATTTTTCATACCATAATTTTATCACATATTCATAAACATTCATGATATCCTAGGTTATAACCATGATAGTATCATATGTCCTCATACATATACACTTACATTGTTCTTCTATCTACAAATAAAGTTGACTTCTTCATAAACATTTATCTTTTAGTTTTAGACCACTATCATAGTATCCATAGTCATATGCCATCTTTATAGACATCTTTGTCCTAGCCTACATAATAAATTAAACCAACATAACTTCTTTATGCACGTCCATTTTTTATATGAACCATCACTATGGATTAGACCATCACATACCTATACCATAACTTTTAATCTTACCATATGCATCATGTATCCTAGGATTGCACTATCAAGCCACTTATTAGTAGATCACAAGATTAGAAAAATATAGAGCAAAATATATTAGATCCACTTGTAATATAATATTGAAGAATCCTTGCATTGATGAGATAATGACATTGTACTATATTGAGGATATAATTCAATTTATATAATTTTGATTTTTTTTTTTTCATTGAGGATGTATATAATGATCCCTATGTAGTTGTTCTACCATATTTTAACAAGATAGAGGGTCACTAACCATTCTAATATTCTTCAGAATGGATAGAAAGTTTAAATGGCAATCACTCATCCAATTACCTGTGCAAGATGTTCCTAATGAAGGAAATATTTTTTCAAGTGAACAAATTGAGTGGACACCAATTGGAGATAATGATGCTTTCATGGACTTATGTGCTGTTATCCCTCTAGAGAGACTTCATCACTTTGTCAAGGGAGAAGGTTTGCTAGATGGCAAGGAAACAACATTCATACACAAATTGCATAAAGAGATGAACTTGACAAACCCTACTAACCATGCTACCAAGATGTATTCAAGGTTTGCCTAGATTGAATTTACAATAATTAAGCAAACATAACATTTTATATTTTATATTTATTATATGAATTAATATAAATATATTTGTACATGTATAAACAGATATCATTGTACCTTTGGACCTGAGGATAAAAGAGGAACAAATGAAAAAAAGCAAAGGATACGGAGGTTTGTTCAGAAAAGGGGTTGTAAAACCCACTTTTGTGTTAGGGTAATCTATGGAAGACCAAATATTGCTATTATTACTTATAATGATTTTAGCCATCAAGATGCTAGTGGTGAATTTTGTCATGGAAAGGATGACCCTACTGGTGATCCAAGGAGTATGGTTGCACCAAGACTATCACATGAATGTAAATCATATATTGAATCATTATTATTGATGGGTGTGGGGATCGACACAATATGCGAGCAACATTATTTAGATCCTAGTCAAACAAAGTTGATGAATAAGAGAGACACATATTTGCTAAGAAAAGATGTAATGAATGCATGGAAAAGGGTACGTTCCCTTTGATCACAAAAAAATGAAGATGATGCAAAAAGTGTAAGTTTGTGGCGTGAAGAGGAGAAAGATAACTTCTTCTACTATAAAACACCAAACAGTAGAGAAAATGTTCCATTTATCATAGGCATTCAAACACCATGGATGTGAGAGATGATGGTGAAATATTCACATAACTCAATTATTGCAATGGATTCCACATTCTCAACAAATAAATATGCTGTAAGTAGACCAATGTCAACTATATTTATGGATCCTACTTTAGTTGATCTATATTTTATCTAAATTTTTAATTTATCATTGATTTCTTTATGTGCAGTATGAGTTATATTCATTACTTGTATTTGATGAACAAGAGGCTGGCGTACCTATTGCATGGGCCATATCCTCAAGAAATAAAGTTGAGGATATACATGGATGGCTAGCAGAAGTTTACAAATGAGGCAAACAATGTAGAAAAGATTGGCATGTCAATGCATTCCTGACAGATGATGCTAGTGCTAAGATTGAAGCAATCAGGTTTTATTACCCTCCAATTATATTTATAAAATTGAACTTAATATATAGGTTATAAAATTAAATATTTCATAATTCTAAGCACAAATAATTTTAGTTTACTAATTGATTTTCGTATAATTGTACTTACACGCATTTGTAATGTAACTTGTAGATTATCTTTCAATTGTCGAGTACTTTTATGTATTTGGCATGTACGCAGGGCATGGTTGAAGAATGTCTATAGGTGAGTCAATTTTTACTTTAAATATATAAAAAATTATATTCTTTAACATCAGAGCTTGATATTATGTTTTATATTCTAGGTTTGTAAGCAATAAGGATGTTGCAACAAATATGTTCACTAGACTGGGTGAGATAATGTATGCAATGAGTGATGATGGAGACATCACTATTAGCCTGATAAAAAAATTTATGGAGGATTTCAAAGATCAAAAGCAATTTATTGAGTATTTTCAAAAGACTTGGTGTCATGAAGATAAACGTATTGGTAAGCTCATATATATTATTCATTATGGTATATTTATATTTATATTATTTAATTCTTGTATTGTATATGTGCTAAGACATCATCATACTTTTTTGTAATAGAAATGTGGGCAAAATTTTTTAGAGGTTTCTCTCACGCGAATCAGGAGACTAATACTTCCATAGAGTCATACCACATGTACATCAAGAGTCACTATTTAACTGACCATTCTAGAAAATGCACAAGGAGAATGGATTGGCTTATTCATGTTCTTCTTCATAGGGTAGAGCCATACTATAAAAATAAGAGATACTTGCAGTTATCTGGGTTTCTAACCAACTTTTAAAAGGAGAGATATTACATAACTTCCTTAGAGAGATCAAAAAGAATAGCATATACAGATTGCTATACATATGACCTCCTTCCTGATTCATATAAAATAAGAAGTCAAACTGTTTCAACCAAATGGTATCTTGTGAGAAAATTAGGACCAAATTTGCATGTGTGTGACTGTCAGTGGGCACAAAGAGGAAACACATGCAAACATGTGTTGAAGATTTTAGATCTTCTAAACAGAAACAAAATAAACAAGCAAGGTCAAGTTGTTGGTAAGTATCATCTCAGACTTAAAATTATATAATTTATATTTTAATAATTATTATATTGCTAAGTACTAAGTATTTGTAATCTTACTAAATTACAGATGATGCTACTATATTGGTTGATGAAAATGACAAAGTTGGAGGGAGTTATGGTCTTCAAAATAACAACATTGGTAATATTAGTATTTATTTACAAGTAAATATTAAATTATTTTATGGTTTCAAAAATTAATTGATTCTTATTCCAATTGTAGATGGTTGTATACCTTTACAAAATCAAGATGTGCTTGGAGTTGTCATTGCTGAAGCTCAAAGAAGTGGTAAATTTCAACAACATTTTTCTTTTGAAATACTTAGTATTTTTAATTACTTTTTTGACTTAATAATTGTTATTTTTATTACAGATGGTGTGAGATCATTTGATACTTCTGATGATAAATTTCAAAATTCTATTGATTATATAAATTCATTGCTCCAAAATTTGCCAACTAGAGAAGATGAAAAAAACCATTTCATTCAGTGTGTTGAGACATTTAGAAACAATATGCATGCACCTCTTGCTTCATCTTCCAAATTTGAACCAATTCCTAGCTCAGAGAACTTATCTATGAAACGAAAGTCACCATGGTTCAGTCCAAGCAAAATGCGCAAATGTCATTCTATTCATGGAAGAAAAAATGCTATGTCTCAAAACTTATATGAAGGAGTTGAGGAGCATGAAAGTTTTCAATTCCCCTCTATACGCTGTAGAAAGCAAAAGAGAAAAAAGGTCATTAATCGCTCAGGCATAGCAATACAAGAAGAAAGAGATATTCTCACACAACAAGGTGAGTACATTTATTTAAAAGTATTTTATTATTTTCAATGTATTCTCAATACTTATTATTTTTGTTTCATGTGTTGAACATATGTCAATATAGGTTTGGTTGATCAAGGAAATGCTCGACGACGTCGATTGCCTTTCTCTATTGATCTGAACCAAACAATAATGAATGACACACAAGTAATAGATGGTAATTTTTTAACTATTAACTATTTTTATTAAGTTCATAAAAAGTTACTTAGTTCCATTTCTAACTACTTTTTTATGCTTTATCAAATAATCAAGATGTGGTTTGCCAAGATCAACCATCAATGCTCAATGTTATTCCTACCCAGACATTTCAACAAACTATTACAAGTAATTAGGAGTTTCATTATTTTTTAGGTTAATTACATAATGTGATTATGAACTTGAACATTTTATTAAATTTAATACATGTTAAATGTTCTTTTTGTTGTAGCTTTAGATGATCAAGAAGATAAACAACAACGTATGTTACCATTTTGCATTGATCTTAACCAAACTTCAACAATAGTGGATGCAAGTTATGGTAAAAATAATAAAAATTAGAATTCAATTACCGTAGCAAAATTACAAACTAAATTTCATTTACAATAATGAAATTATAAAATCAAAATCAATCAATTTTAAGTTTTTACTTTATAAATTAATTTTATCTAAGTTGATGTATTAAATGTGAATGTTATTGCAGTGTTACATGATCAACAAAAGAATCAAGAATATGTGTTACCCTTTTCTATTGATCTGAACCAACCAGTAACAATGAGAGACACAAACAAAAGTGGAGATGGTAAGGAAATTATGAAATAAAATTCAAGGTTCTTAGTCTTTTATTTGATAACTAGCTTTTTAACTAACTCAATTTATTTGCAGGTGTTGATGATATATATGGAGGATGATAGCTAATATTTTTTTGGATAATCATTATAGTTTATCAAACTTTATATAAATGTATTCATGGTACACTCTTTGAAAATTATAACATAGAGGAAGTAGATTGTGGATTTAAGTATCAACTATATATTATAATTTTGAGTTAGACCACTATTATATATGTGGGAAATTCCACCTCATCTTTTTGTGACCTTCGTTTCTTTTTAAGAGATAATCAAGGAGTTGCTTTTAAGTTGTGTGAAATTTATATAAAGAGAACTAATTATTGATATATTACATGCATTTTTTGGTAAATATTTTATGAGTTTACATATCTTCCTAATTCACATGTAATATTTACACCATGAGTTAAATTATTAGTATACAATATATCATTTTTTAGGTAAATATTTGTAATTCACATGTAAATAATTATATAATTGTAATTATTTATTGATACATTTTTGGTAAATATTTTATGAATTTACATATATTCCTAATTCACATGTAATATTTACATCATGATTCAGTTAAATTATGAGTTTACACATATTCTTAATTCACATGTAATATTTCATCATAATTGAATCATATTTCATCATGTTTAAATCATATTGATATTTTATTTATTTTAATTTTATATATATATATATATATATATATATATATATATATATATATATATATATATATATATATATATATATATATATATATATATATATATATATATATATATATATATATATATATATATATATATATATATATATATATATATATATATATATATATATATATATATATATATATATATATATATATATATATATATATATATCTTGCTTTTTTAATTAATATATTTATATTATATATAAAAATATATATTTACCTATATATTTTTATTAATATAATTATAAATTTATAAATAAATAATGACTAATAGTCTTAAATTTAGAATATAAATATTTTTATTAATAGTGTTTGAGTTAATTTGGTATCTAAATTAATTATTAACTTATAAGTTAATGTCAGAGTTAATAACTTATTTAATATGGTATAAGTTACTATGTTTAGTTATTGAGTAAACATAATAAATACTTATTAACTATTAAAGTATAAGTAACTATATTTACTAATTTAATTTATATCATACTTATGTTTACATATTTATAAGTTACTATGTTTACTAATAGTAACTTATCTTGCAAGCCACTATGTTTACTTATTTAATACCATATTTAATAAGTTAATATGATATAAGTTAATAAGTTAATAGCTATGGCATAAATATGGTATAAATTAATAAGTTAATAGTTATGGTATTTATTATAAATATTAACTTATTTTTATTAACATATTTGTTTATTAATGTTGTAAAATGTTAATAAATTTATTAATTTATTTGAAATATTTTTTAATTAAATAAAATTTTTCTAAATTTAGTTATATTTTATAAGACATAAAAAAACTTAAATAAGATATATGTGATTTAAGATTAAGTAATTTTTAACATCAAATTAAATAAAATAAAAATATTTATATTCTAATTTTGTACAGTTTATACAGTATTAACCATTATTTATCTTTAGATTTCTAATATATATATATATACCTCTTAAAATAATTTACACATTGTATAATAATTTTAATAATATTACACATATATAAGTTAAATATGAATAACTTTGAATAAATGACCTATACAAATTTTTAAACTTTTTAAATATTTTATACTATTTGCATAGGAAAATTCTATTTTGTTTATATATATATATATATATACCTCTTAAAATAATTTACACATTGTATAATAATTTTAATAATATTACACACACACACACACACACACACACACACACACACATATATATATATATATATATATATATATATATATATATATATATATATATATAAAAGTTAAATATGAATAACTTTGAATAAATGATCTATACAAATTTTTAAACTTTTTAAATATTTTATACTATTTGCATAGGCAAATTCTATTTTGTTTTACTTCACGACATCTAAGAGAGATTAAATATAAATATAAATATAAATATTTATATTTATAATATTATATATGTATAGTTTAAAAATTTAAATAATATTATTGTTAAATCTCTGTCAGAGCACTGAAAATGAAATTTCTTGACAGCTGGTAAGTATGAAAGTGCAAAGTGAATATTGCAAATTTCCCTAAGGCCCATCTGGCGTCAATTCACGTGCGTTGGAGTTGGACGGCGGTGATAAGAGATGTACAATGGGGCCCTTGATTTGACTTGAAAATAAAACATTCCACACTTTTTTCTTGCAAGCAGGGAGGTTAACGGAGGTAACGGGAGTGGGTCGCCGAAAATCCGTGAGCCGGTCGACAAAGACGAGAGTTATAATTTCTAATGTTACTCGCACGAAATAAATCTAGTAGTTTCTTGGAGAGCCGACGGGGTGATTTTTTTTAAAATAAAAATTCTACAAATTTGAAATGAAATTTGTTAATATTGTAGTTTCTTACAAAGTAAACATTTCTTTTAAAAAAACAAAATTGACAAGCATCTTGAATGAGCAATTAATATAAGTTTTTATAATATATATATAGTTTTAAGCTTTGTACATTTTTATTTCTAAAATAAAACTCAAAAATTAATAAATAAATATTTAATTCAATTCAATTTTTAATAAAGAAAGCATATATTCAATTTTTTTGTTAATCTAAAAAATTAGCATTACTTTAACTTTTCTTATATAGTCAAGATTTATTATAATACAATAATGTACAAACAATATTTTGTATTCTCAAAATAAAATTAGCTAAAATACATTTCGTTCATAAGCTTCTCAAAGATAAATATTATATAAACAAGATTGCATATTTTTTAAACAAAATCAATCTCAATTATAAACTTATCGGAAGTGATAGTGCTAACAACATTTCTCATTCTCTAATCAAATAAGTTAAAACCTATGTCAATTATAATCTTCTCAAAAAATTAAAATATCTTATATTCTCTAACAAATTAGTTCAGCACTATCGAGCAATTAAATTTCAATTAATAGTAAATCACTTTTATGATAAATCTTCACATCATAAGATGTGTGATTTGCACCATTAACACCACTATCATTGAAACCCATTTTATTTGAAGCTTTTTATGATTAATCATCACATATCACTATGTTGCTTGCAATTTTGAACTGGAGAATTTTAAATTTTTCTTCTCCTCCTACCATTATATGCTCCTATAAATTTAAAGAATTGTGCAAAAACATGATTTGAGGTCATTTGTAAGCCTTCGTGTCTTTAGCCGTGATTTTCAAATTAAGTGGCATTTCATGATCACCACATAAGTTATATTCATAATACGAAATGAGAGGTGGAGTCTACACCGATTATGATAACCATTACAAAAGCCAATATACATTTTTTAATGGGGTAAGAAAAATAAAGTAGAAGTAAAAAAAAATTCCATGATTTTATATGGTTTTGAAATAGGCTTTGGACTCTAAATAAGGTTTTCAAACCTCATTACTTGCCTAACTACTAAATAAGGGAACACTTAGAAGAGTACATCCTACACAAAATGAGTATTGAAAGTGGAAGATGAATTCATTGTAAAAAGTCAAATAGTCTTTATAAACACAAAATAAAAAAACATCAACATATATAGATAGTTTTCAAACCATCAATGGTATTTGCAATAGCTTTCTCAACAAATGTTATATTTACATGCTATGGAGAAAGGAAAGCTAAATAAATTTTACACAATCTTTTGGCATTTGACTATAGTTTGAAAATCATTGACAACTTTCCAATGCAATTGTGAAAATCATAAAAAAGGGCTAGTATATTATTTCAATCCTATAAATGCGAGGAAGTTACAAGTCAACAAAAGCCATCTTTATTTTAGGAGGATTGTGAAACTGCTTAAAACACATGTGCATAGTGATATTAGTGTTACGAAATAGTTTTACCATGAACATCAACATCCACTAAGGTTTATGACATCATGGAAAGTATTGACATATTATTTTTTATTAGGGGTGTAGACACTTAAAAATGGCCTATTGCTATGATGCAATGACATTAATAACATTCATCCTAAATTATTAAATAATCTTTATTATTTAATTAATTGTGTCATTCTACCAATTCTAAGATCAAAATCATCATTTCTCCCTAATTCCATAATTAAGTGATTTAAATTAAGTACTTTAATTATTAAACTTCTAAACAATTAATTCATCATCTATTCATCTATACTATAATTAAATAAATAACATTATTTAATTATACCCTACCTTATTATAATTAATTAAATAAACAAATTTAATTAATGTTCCTCCTCTTAATTATTACATTTCAATAATAATTAAATCAAATTCTATCTCATGATTAAATAAATTATATTTATTTAATTACAACCAACATTCCCTCTCCTAACTATTCAATCCACATTGTTAATTCTACCATCAGCAATTAGTTAAGTCTTCCATCAATTCAGTCTTCTAATCTATGCAATCAGTTGACTCATTCATGCAATCAGCTAATGCACCAATCCATTCAGGTCATCTCTCCAATCTATTTTTTGATAGATCAATCAATCATATTAAGCTAAGTAATCAACTCAGTTGAACTCTCACTCACTCTAAGTTCAACACTTGAATCACAGTCAATCAACCCTTCAATCATGGATTCTTGGTTGAAACCCCTAAAATATTATAAATAGAGAGCCAAACCTTTAATTTTGGTAACCACAATTGATTTGAATTCTTATGTTGGCACGATCTTGAGCTCAATTCTAAGAGCCCACATTACATAAGAAGGAGAACACCAAGGAAGGACTTTATGGTTTGCATATTCATGTTTTAGATTGATTTCATAATATTTGATTGATTATGCTTATTAATTATCTTGCATCCTTTCTTGAATATTGGGAATACTAATTGCACTAGCAATCTCTTTGTGGTTGAGATTTTATATGTTATTGCAGGTTTTTATTGATTCTATTATTACCCAAATACAAATGGCGAGCTTGACATGAAATTTGGCCATATCTTTCAAACCACTTGGAATTTTTTTATGAGATTTTTTTTTTACATAAGAAAGCTATAGTCCAAATTTTTGATTTTTCTAATTTTATTTTATTTGATATATTTTTTTATGGTATTTCATAAAAATAATAATTATGCGCACAAATTAGCATTTTTCTTTTTAAAATTTACATTTTTGGAAATCTCTTAAAATTTTATAAGGGGTCTATTTTCTATGATTTTAATTTTAACGAGAAATATTTTTTTTTAAATAAAATATATCTATATCTAGATCTTTGAAAACTTTGGTTTTTTGTGTGCAAGTGCAGGGGATAATCATTTTATGGAAAACATTATTTTGAAACTACAAAATAAGATTTCCTTCGCTTCTATCTAAAATCTCATTCTCTATTGTAAAATAATACATTTTCATTGTTGAAAATACATACTTGATGTAATGCACTTGACCACCAAAAATAGAACAAGATACTATCCAAGAAATAACAAATCAACACTTTGGAGGTATAAATAAGAGAAGAAGGTTTTTATTTTGATAGTAACTTTTCTTTTTAGCATATGGATTGGAAGCAGGTTTTAATCTTTTTAATCTAAAATCAATTCATCTTTCATTTTGGTGCTTTAAAAAAAATAATGCATGCTCAAACTTCACATTCCATATCTCATTTTGGTGCTTAAAATTGACATGGTGGTTAAAAATTAAACAAGGCAAAGAACATTTGAAATTGATGCAATAAAATTGAATAAGAAAAAATATATTTGGACTTTGGTGCATCTAAAATTGGACAAAACAATAGTCATTTGGTTTGGGCTTAAACTTGAACTCATGTGCTTGTATGGATGATAGCTCAGTTCACATTTGACTATTGGTGCTTAATACAATTAACCTGGTGTTTGAAGTTCTTGGTGCGCTTGCACAATCTGTTAGATTAGCAACCATTTTTTTTAGAGAGGCATGTCTGGAGGGTTCTCTTAACCCATTACAGAGGACGACCTCAAACCGACAAATCCTTCTAGTCGATATATAAATAAGACTCTGAGAAAATTTTGGTCTTATCTCCTCAAACTCGAGCAAGGTGTGTTGATGATAGTCTGGATCGAGTGAAGTATTCCTAAGTAGCCAATATGGTTAAATAGGCTCTTAAGTGAGTCACATGCATACAAACTGATTGGGGAGACTCCACAAACCTTACTACAACCTATTAATTAAACACCACCTAGTTTACCTTTGAACATTTATCTTATTGTAGTGCAAGGGGAGCCTGAAAAGGAATCTCCCCCCAAGATTCTCATCATATATGTCTAAGGGATATTGTGTTGTGAAAGATATCTTCGCTAACACAACAATAATACCTGGAAAAGGCGATAGCACATGCACCTTCAAGGGAGTTTTTAGCTCTAGTTGTGTGGCACTTATGATGTGTGAGCTGACAGACACCCAAGAAATGGGCCTATAATATTTCAGATGGATCAAAATTTGACCATAGATTAAATTGCTTATATATTGCTTCTATTGTGATTGACTTTGTGAAAACATGTAGCTTGAAATTTTTTTTGAATGTACACAGATCGTTTCTTTTTGAGTCATTCTTGTAGCTACACACTGATTTTGAGTTTGTTGAGATTGGTCCTACAATATTTGCCTACAAGAGTTATCCTACAATAATTGGTCCTATAACATTGGTCCTACAACATTTGTCCTTAAAGATTTGTCCTACAAGATTTGTCCTACAAACAATTGGTCCTACAAACATTTCATCTTGGTTCCTTGTGATCTGCATACTTAGATAGACATATCTTAGAATCTTGCATTTTTGCATAGTCATCGTATTAGTCTCCAAAAATCAAAAATCTCAAAAACATAGTGTGCATCTCTTAGGGTTAAAGTATTACACTTTCTAGACTCATTTTTCAAATTAGAGGGTCCATTCTCCTAGGAAATTCCTATAGTGGTCTTGTGTTTTATATTGAAATCATCAACACTATCTTTATCTACCTACCTCAGAACATGCACCTTGTCATTTTGGTTAGTATTTTTCATAGATAGACACTATTACCAGAATTTATCACTTGTATCCTACCTTTTGGTGTCAAGATAGTCCTCATTATCATTTGGGTCTTTTCTTAGAGGGTTTACCTTCAAAGTTTCTAGAATCTCTCAGGGTAAGGTACTTACACCTTAGACATTATTATTTGATTATTCATTCTAGTTTGCATTATCATCCCATATCAAAAAATCTAAAAAAGATAGAATTTGTTTTCCTTAGTTGTCTTGCATTCATCATATACTTGCATATGCTGAACACGCGATCAAAGAAGAGTAAGGAAACAATGGATTACAATCAAATCCCTGACCATGATCTCCATCAAGAAATTGAATTTGCACCAAGAACCTTGGCACTAGACTATAGTAATTTCCTAAGACATTTTTGTGCCAAGGGAAAACACTAAATGAACTAACCCCTATAGAAATCAAAGCCAAATGTACGAACGAAGAGATTGATGATGGTTTACATGATGAGAAAATGAAAACAATTTTAGAATCCACGATAGAGGCTGACCCAAACAAATACCTTCACATTCTCATACAAAAAGGTGCTAAATTTCCAGCTAGGTTTGACACATCCATAGTGGAAGACCTACATGTACCACCATCTTGGATAGCCTCAACGGCACCTCTATCACTCAGTTTAGTCATACCATCCACCAGTTTCACACAAAATGCTTCACAGGTCACCACATCTTCCATTACTTTAGGGATCTAGTACACTAATCCCTTATTTTCTAATTTTCTATTTGCATATGCTACACTTGCTAACACAGAATCACCATCTATATTGTCCTTGACTCATCCTATGATTATTTCACAAACAATGGTAGCAAGTTCCTCCAACACAATTCCCCAACCAAAGCAAGGGATACCCCTACTAGGAGAACCTCAACCAAAGCCTCCTATTGGTGCCCCATTAGGTGTCTCTTCCAATTTAGGACACCCCAAATCAGTCAAGGGTTACCTCCAACTAATCCAGATTACTCAACAATGTTTGCTAGTTTCATCCAAAATATGATGGCAAATGGGCCTAACACTTCCTATTTTACAACAGTACCTCAACCAAACCAAACCTCTCAATACATTCCAAATACAACATCCCAACGTAATCCCATACCTAAGCACAATCCATCACCCCAACAGATACCAATACCTCAGCATAATCCAGCACCCCAACAAATACCAATACCTTAGCATAATCCAACACTCCAATATATACCAGTACCTCAGCATAATCCAACACCCCATTATACACTAGTACCTCATCAGAATTGAATATCTCAGTACATCTCAGTACCTCAATACACCCCAACATCTCAGCATGTTCCACCACCATATATACATCCAGCATCTCAAAATATTGGAGCCCCTTTTGGTGACCCTAATGCACTTCCTACTACACCAACTACCACTGATTTACTTTCTTAGCTGTTACAAACCCTTCAATAGTAGTTCATTAATCTATAAAAAAGTAATTCTAAAAGGTCTTACACCACATCAAACCTTAGTCCTTATCCTTTTGACAAAACATTGCATATGCCACCTTTTCCATTTGGTCACACCTAAGTTCAATAGGTACAAGGAAAAGGATGATCCCTACGATCACATAAGGGATTTTTTTACAGCTTGCATGGAAGTTTCTCATGATGACACATATCTTATGAGACTTTTTCCACGCAGTCTTAGTGGAACATCCATGGATTTGTTTTCTAGACTCTCTCCTAGGATAAGGACATGGAACTAGCAGAAAAAATTCATATCACACTATTCACATAATATTATCATGGAATTAACATTGATGGATCTTTGCACCACCAAGCAAAAGAATGTGGAGATCTTTGCCTCTTTCCTACAATGTTGGAGAATTATTTCCTCTAAGGCATCCTTCCATGTTCCAATTAAAGAAAAGATCCACATGTTCATTGAAAATGATCAGCTAGACTTAATGTGTGAACTTAAATCCCAGTGAATTGAGACCTTTGAATAACTAGCCGAGCAAGGGCTAAAAGCATAAAGATCCCTCACCTTGAAGGGAATCATCAAAAAAGAAACCACTACTCCAACAACTTATGACAAAACTAAATACTATTCCAAAAATAAGAATGTGACAAACGATGGGGTTGTCGATGCTAAAATGGAACAAACAGTGCTACATGTACAAGCACCAACACCAATCCAACATACTCAACCAAAAACCCAAAAAGTTAACAACATAGCTCCAAGAAAAAATCTAGAACACACACATACTACTACCCAACCAAGTTATGCAAGAAGGAAACCCACTCCTCAATTAGATTTTACACCTCTTGCAGAACCTCTTGAGACAATCCTTAAGAAATTGATACAATCAAACTCAATCACTTTGCCTGAGATAAGAAACTATGAAGGTTCTGGAAAGCCAACATGGTGGGACAACCATGGGTATTGCAACTATCATAGAACAAAGGGACATAATACATCTACCTGTATGCAACTGAAACACATTGTCAAAGATTTCATCGACTGTGGTGAGATCAAAGTGGTCACAAACTATGGCACCACCAACCAAGACCATAAGGTTTTCCAAACCCCATTGATGAATACGACAAAGGTAGGGCCTCTACCTCAGGAACAAACAACCAAGCAACCCTCTCTTACACTAAGCTCAATCCTTTTTTAACCATAAAGACCATCACTATCCAAGGTCCAAAAACAAGTTGTGTTGTTACCACCCATCATACCAAAATAATAGTACAAGGAGCCACACTAAAAGTTGTTATATCCAGTAAGTCATCTATCCCACCATCAAGTCAGTACAATCTTCTAGACCATCTAAAAAAGACTCTAGCACAAATATCCATCTATGAACTGCTTCGCATCTTGCTTGACCATAAAGAAGTCTTAGACAGCCCTACAATAGTAAAATGTGCCAAAAGATCTAGAAATTGATGAGTTTCAAACCATGGTAGGGTATCTATCCACTCCACATCATGTGGTCTTCACTGAAAAATATCTTCCATCATAAAAACCATCTCACAACAATCCTTTACAACTAGAATTTTTCATCCACCTTCACAAAATTAGACGAGTCTTGATAGATGGAGGAGCAGGTCTGAATATCTATACGCTAAAATTGATACAATCATTGGACTATTCTTAGAGTTGTGTAGATATCACCAAGAAGATCATAATAAGAGCCTATGATGATGAAGAGCATCCTTCCAAAGGCATCATAAGTCTCCCAATTAGATTGGGTCTAGCAATGCAAGACACTATATTCCAAGTGCTAGATCTAGAGCTGGGTTATAACATGCTCCTGGGGAGACCATGGATCCATTCCATGAAGGTAGTACCATATACATATCATCAGTGTTTTAAATTCCCTCATAATAAAATTTAAATCACCACACCTGGTGATAGAGACCCTTTTCTATATTGCATCAATCTTAGAGGAGCTATTTCAAATCAGGTACCCAATAGTCAAGAGGCATCAACTATCTCTTCTTCTCAGATAATAGACCCCACTAGTCTAGAAAAATCAATAGAAGAACAGTTATCAAAACTAAAAATCTAAGTACAAGAAAATGGATGTGGAGAATTCACCTATGCGGACTTCTTTTGTGTAGGAAAGTTACCTATCTCACCCAGGTCATATGGAAAAACAAGGAAACCTCTAGAAAGGAAGCAAAAACTAATGATTGTCTATCCACCTATGATTTTTGTAAGATGGGGAGATATACATGAAGAGATCATTGAAGACAATCTATCCTCTTGGTTATATATAGATGAAGAACCTATAGAGCACATAATCCTTGTACATGAATATGGAAGGGGATATACTATAGTCCAAATGAAAGGGTACAATGGAAATTTGGGCCTAGGAAAGAAAGAGAAAGGAATAGTGGAGCCAATAGCTCCTACTCAAAACCCAAGGCATCAAGGTTTAGGTTATAGACCACCTACTGGGGCATCTTGAATATCTCGTCACCTAGTGATATTAACACTTATATTTACAATGAAGTTGAGACATTTGAGAAGTCCCATTCTGGAATAGACTCCAATGATTATGAGTGGGATTCCCCATGTACCATAGATATGTAAGGCCCACCCCATTTCCACCCTTTCCTCGGCACTTCGATGTTAGAGGATTAAGGGGTTTTGTAGTATCTGGATGATTGGTAAATCCCTAACAGAATTATACCTCAGGATAGACCTATATATTATACCTTCATATCAGTACCTATCAACTAAGTGTCGCAATGACAGAGGTGATATCTCTGGGTTATTAATTGTGTAAGTGAATCTTGGATGCAGTATGTTAAGTCATAAGTTTATCTTGGATTAAATTAATAAGTTGATGTGATGATTCTAGTAACTCCTACGAGGAGAATGAGTAATGTTTTGATGATGTATTATATGGTTATACCATAGTGATGTTTTGGTGATATTATTAGAACCCTGAACAAGGATTTGTTAGATCCTAGACTAATAGGATTATTCTGCATTTTGTTTTCGTAGATTAAGAAATTTAATCATACTTGTGATAAGAATTTTATAGGACCCGACTGTTATGGTTACCCCTTACCAATGTTGAACCATCGATTTATCTTAAATATTATGCTAAGAAAAATTGAGAATCTTTGGGATTAGGAGTACTATGGAGTTATGCAATCGAATTATGTAGATTGAATTGAATTGAAAGAATGAATATATTCTATATGTTTGCAAGCCTGCATTTGGATTATGATCTATATGAGGGCACTATACTTTATGTGACTTTGATTACGCAATAGAAATTATAACTTGTGTGTATAAAATTATATGCATTTGAATTATGCACTATATGAAAGTGATTAGACGTATACATTGAATTATGAATTATGAGAAAGTGATTGTAAGAATGCAATTGAATTCTATGTTGCAAATGAATATCATGTTAGACATCTTCACTGCATTGGTGTTATGATGTAATTGATGATTACCTTATGATGATGTTAGATTATTGATGATCATAATTTCAATTGAATTACGAGATTAGTATGCATTAGAGATGCAATTGAAAGTGTATTGATTTGATTATTGTACCCTATATGATCATATGCAGTTGGATTGGGATTATTATAGGGATGTTGTATTTTGTATATTTAATTATATTGGTTTTCTTCCTTGAATTACTGATGCTGCATTGAGGTGTTGCAGGTGGAAGGACCATGGAAATGTATTTGGGAAAATCACATTGAATGTATGTGCAATCAGTTAAGCCAAGGCCCCGTCTATGAAGAGACCCGAGGCCTCGTTGTAAAGTATTTTATTAGTAACAGTAATTTGGATGCATGTGTGTAGGAATGTTAAGTGTTGTGACAAATTAGACATACCTTGTGTGTAATGTTATTTTGTGAAGGTCACTTGACACTAGTGTTTAATGTTATCAAGGTATGCCATGTGGTTGAGTGAGAGAGCATTCTAGAAGCCTTTTGGGGGGGGAATCCTAAGTACACCCACTTGTCATAGGACCCCATAATGAAGTCTCCATCTTCTATTTTCGTGCATACTCTTAATCATGAGTTTTAGAGGGTTAAAAGTGGCCTTAGGGAGTGGTTTTATGTATTTTTAACTAACCCATTCCATGTACCTATGGGTTAGGGGTATTTTCAACATGGGAGAAGCCCAAGATTGACTTTTTGACCCCTCCAAAAGTGCATATTTAATTTTGAGCAAGATTGCATCTTGTGATATGGCCCAAAAGTATTTTCATGACCATCTTCCTTGTTTTGGAGAAGTCCTAGCTCACCCACCTCCAAGGACCACCTTTATGAGGAGAGGGGTGTGTAAGGTTTGGGGGTTTTGTCAACCAATGGGAGGGCTTGTTTTTCCCTAAGCTTTTGGGGAGTTGGGTTAGAGGTCCTTTTAGTAGAATTTTGGAGAACATTGAGTTTGTTCACCCACTCTCTATCCTTAGAGATCACCAAAGTTAGAGGAGGAAAAAAACTTGGAATTGGGAAAAGGGCTCAACTCACTTTTATTTTGCATTTGGACTTGAGGTTGGAATTTTGCTCTCACTCTTATGTTGAAGAGAATGCATGATCTTTGGTTTTTCTTTGGCTCCCTGTGGTTGGTCATGGAGGAAGCACTGCACTTTATTTTTGTTATGTTTTAGCTCCCCATGGTTGGTCA
Source organism: Chamaecyparis obtusa (assembly GCA_027943335.1). Lineage (NCBI taxonomy): Eukaryota > Viridiplantae > Streptophyta > Pinopsida > Cupressales > Cupressaceae > Chamaecyparis > Chamaecyparis obtusa. The sequence continues at coordinate 606,904 of BSBK01006255.1, read as the reverse complement.
TGGTGAGAGCAAGCATTTTGTGTTTTCTTTTGTAATTGATTTGGGTTGTATGCTCTTGGCTCACTCACCTATGGGAGGGAAGAGTAACCAAGATGGGGTGTGGGAATGGAGGCAACTTCATGTGTAGAGTCTCCTCCATGTGTGGGGAAGGATGAAACTTGGGTTGAGTGATTTTCCCCAAGTAACCTTGCATTTAGCCCATGAGACATTGGGGGTATAAGCAAGGAAGATTGGTCATATGAGCCTTGTTATGAAATTGTGTATATTTTAGGTCCATGTGTGGCCTTGTTATGATATTGTGTTTATTGGGTCCATGTGTGGCTTTGTTTTCATGCAATGGTTGTCTCCATGGGTTGTCCACCCACACCCCACAAAAGGAATTTTTGGAATTCCTTAGTTTCACCCTTGAGGGAATTTGGGTTTTGCAATTGTATGTTTTCTTGTGAGTGTTTATGTTTGAGAATGTATCCCATTTGATGTGATTTCCTCAAGCTCAGGGGTGGCCTCATGAGAGGCCTAGGATGAGAGGTGAGCATCTCATGGTTTCTTCCCTATTTTGATTGCAGTTATTGAAGTCTTGGTTCATGTAGATGAAGCTTGATGGAGCTCATTCCTTGGATGTGTTTGTATGAAGAAACCACTCCTTGTAGTAGGAGCATACTTGTGGATTTGGATAGTGTCTTCACTCTTTTTATTGGAGCACTATGCAATTGTATATTGTATGGAAAGAGAGAAAATTATGTTATTTTGATACTATCCTTCATTGTATATTTGAGTGTGCAAATGTATTTGAAAAAGTTATGTTAATCTTGAAATGCAAAACTCATTTACATTGGAAGTTGAAATGTGTATAATGTAATGGTAGGAGAGATTCTATTTTACTCTTATGATGGGGAAAGATAAAATATAGTGTGTTCTTGGTTATATCAAATAGAAGAGAGTTATCAATACTTTGTAGTTATTGCATGGAAATCATCGTATATATATGTTAAATGATTTGCAAACAAAGAATAAGATTTCTACCTCTCTCTATCTTTACAAGTAAATTTGATAGCTTGTTATTGCATATTGTTTTAGAAGCAATGAATTTAGTTGAGCATTTTGATCTATTCTTAACATTAAATTCATTTCAAAAAAATTACATATTTCAAATGATAAATGATATATCATCTATAACACATTCTATGTACCTAAACCAAGCAAGTATAAAATTAAGTTAGATAAAAATGGAGAGAAAAATAAAATATTACATACTAATTTAAATGAAAGGGGCAATTGGAGACCTACAGGTCCCTCAATTTTGTAGGGAGAAAAAATCCCCTACAAATCCATGCCACAGACATTATTTTATAATATAACTTATCCATTTAATTTTCTTAGCAATAAAATATATCATTTTACTCTTACCTTTATGACTCCCCAAAAGGGGCGCAGGGTAGGGTATGGGAGACCACACTCTTCTCATTAATAAAGTTAGACCTGCAATGTATTTAATGCTCTTATTAGCCTAGGTCCTGATTGCATTTTTTTTAAGTTGAATTGCTTCCCACCTATTTTCCTTTACCCACGTGGGTTCTACTTGGCATGTGGGAGGAATGAGGAGGGACCCATATCCCCATGTCCCCTCAAACTTTCCCCATCTTCTTAAATGCGCAGGTCCTTGTCTTAAGTCTTTTCCAAGCTTAGACTTGGGCGCAGGTTTGGTGGACCCCTCCTAAACTCCCCTTCATTTACCCAAAATTTATCTCTCCCCATAAGCTTGCGCTAGAATATAGGGGCTGACTTAATGCATTATGAATTTGAGTTTTTGTGGTCCCCTAACCTCATGGCACGTGGGACTAGGGGGAGGGTGAGTAGGGAGTGTAGCTTAGGAAATGATTAGAAAGAAGATAGGGTGTTTAGGCTTAGGGTAGGATGTTTGAGGTTAATGAGTAGATTTAAAGATGATAAGATAGTTTAGGATGTTAGTAAGTAGTGTTATTAATTTAGTTAGTAATGATTGTCATGTAAATAAATGATAGGTATTTTGTTAAATAAAACAAATAGTCCTTATTAATTTATTTGTTAATTGTTTTAGTAATATTTGTTTAGTGATTGAATTCATATCACTATTAATAGTTAATAGAATTTTTATCAATTAAAAGTAATAAACTTTATTTAATTAATTGTTAATTATTTTTATAATAAGTTCATAATTAATATTAATTATTGTGTAATATTTAATAAATTTTATTAAATATTGTATAATAGTCTATATTTAACATTGTTCGATAATTGGGTTAGTTATTATTTGGGAATTGTTATATGCTTCTTAGTTGTTAATCATAGTTATTAGTTATTACATATTATTGTGATTAAAGAAAATGGTTAATAACTAGTAGGGTTATTTTTCCGTCTTAAATAGTAAAGAGTCAATTTATTTAGTTAACATATTTATTGAATATGAGTTTGAACTCAACTAGTAGTAATACATTTGCTAAACTAATAGTTTATTAGATTTAGATAAAGTGTTAAATTGCCTATGGATAGTAGGATTGGGGATTATCATACCGTTGAGCTTTAAGTAACCTAATTTTATTAAAAGAGGTTTAGTATGTTTTGAGCATGGTAGTTTGACTCATAGTCCCTTGTACGTTTAGATGACATCACATTCTTAAATAACACCAATAAGTTCATATGTTGTCTTTTAATAATGTAATTAGGGTTGGTAGTATGCACCCTAGGGATGAGCATATTGGGCTATTCTTTAAAATAAAATGTAACTTAATTTCTCGAAAATCGAATTGGTCTAGCCATATGTCGGTTATTAAATACTCATTTGTCATAGTAACACGACTATTTATGGATTGAATCCTTTGACCCATCATAGCATAACTTTGCCTATAGTCTCATCCGTTCGATAACAATATATTTGGAATTAAATGTGGTACCCTCATAATCAACTTATATGTTAAGGTAACTTCGATTATAACGTCTCCACCTAGATGGATTCCTTGTTGAAAACTAAATCATCTGGTAAACCTTGTGAACCAACTTTGCTTAGAATTGGTTCTTCAGACTCTTTTCGTACTTTTGTTTTTGTCACTTGATAAACCACATTATAACTTGGCACTATTATCCTTTTAAAAAAAATTTGTTGGTTGTGTTTTGACTCAAAATTTTGGGCATTACAAGATACCCTTCATCTTGACAAAGCCATCACCCGGCTATCCTTACACGATAAACCTACAGATAAAACAACATGGATTACACAATTTTGGAATAGATCTAAGCCTTCTTCCTCATCCTCATTTGAAACCCATGAATCATTAAATGATTCATATATCAATACCATAACAAAACTTCCCATCTCTTCCTTCCTAACCAAGGATAGAATAGCCTTGGTTTACCCTAACCTTATAGATTGGGAACAACAAAATCCACCAACCATAGACATCTTTGAGAATGATGGAGTTATTGATGAATTCTTTGGGCTAAGACAAAGCATACCTATGGGGGACCACAAGGAAGGTTTCAGAATCAAACTAGATAGAACATCATACTTTGGGGAGTTATATCAATCCTCTAGTAAAAAAAAAAAGTTACCAAAGTGAAAACCTAACAATCAGGCATCTTTGGTAATATAAAAATAGAAAAATAAGACAAATAAATTTGACCTATGGTGAAAACCACTTCGGTGGTGCCTTGGACAAGTACCATGGTGAAAACTAGACAATTCAGCGCCATGTGTAGAGATCAAGCTCCACCATCTATCATGTCTCCAACCTAATATTGCATGTTGTTCTATTGTATTCCCTACAATAGAACAGTGGTCATCACCATCATGGCTTGAAAGTTATTAGTTAATCTTTGTCTTAGAACATCCTATCATATTGCACACTAAGTCAGTCCATCATGGCCATTCCACACTAAGATTCCCATTCTCTCCTAGCTGGGGACATCCCAATTTCATGATTCATCAAGTCCTGAAAAAATACCAAAAAAATTGCAAAACATTTTCTGAAAAAATTCCCAAAAATTAAAAAAGTCCTTCAAAGCAACAAAAACAACACAAAATCATCCTGTAAAATTCCAAAAACATAGCAAAACCTTCAAAATAATAAAAAACATAAAACATTCATCTAAAGGTGACCATGTTTAGGGTTTCTATGAGAAGAGCCTTCACTTTCTGTGATACGCCGCACATACCTTAACTCCAAACATATGAACCCTATGATGGAACAAAAACATTTGCAAAAGATCCAAAAATTTGTCGAAGACAACCAAACCAATCAAAAAACAACTAGCAAAAATCTTGCAATAAATCTCCTTTGTATATAACCAATTATTTGGCATTTCAACACTAGGCATTAAATGATGACATGCAACACATATGAGCTTCAATAAAACTAAGTCAAAAGAGTAAAACTAGTCAACAAGTCCTCAACTGCACTACCCAAACTATCTTATCTATCAATTAGTCCCACAACAAAGCATTTTGTCAAAAATCATGTTGTCTTAGACAAGGGAAGGAACACTCAAAATCAAATGGAGCAGTCTTAGACATGGTACCTTTTTCTTGAAATCAGATAACATCAACAATACACCAAAATTCAATGTCCAAACTACTGCAAAAATATAGACACATAATCAGTAAAGATGCAACTTGTTGAGTCAAGTTAGTCTTATTATGTCTTGATCTTTGCAAGTCATGTTCTTACGCATCTCTGGAATGTCCACAAGTGATTTAGAGATGCCATGATGGTTCATGAATTATTTTTTTCTTTATTTTCTATTTGTGGAATGTTTTTCATGAAGTCTTAAAAGAGAAATCTGGGCGTCTATGATAAGAGCCTTTACATCCATATACAAATATCCAATTTACAACATTGCAATGGATAATTTGGTTGTGATATGCCACACATACCTCGACTTTGAATGCTTGAACTAGATGGATCGACCCACATTTCTTGTCTGTTCAGCGTGCCTATTTTCAATGCAGAAGGATAATTATATAGGTAGATCTTTCATATCTCGGTAGGATGGTATCCATTTTTGCTATAATAATACTTGCTCAATGATGATAAATAAATAGCTCAATTCAGTTGGAAATCAAAAGCATGGTTATTAAAGCATTAAGCTCTCTACTTACTAAAAACTAAGGGTTTCAATCAAGAATTTGTTATCTTTCTTTCATCCCCTTTCTATCATCTTCTAAAGTTTCTTTACTAACATTTCTGAATCAGTCAAATCTCTTCTATCACTCGATCTATTTGTCAAAATGATCAAATCAATTTTCAAATCAGTCAAATCAATTGGTCATTCATTCCATCATCATTTTTCTTATACAGGACGTGTCTTTCCTTAAACCAGGCATTATCATTTATGTTAAATAGGATATGTCTTTCCTGAAACCACACATCATCATGTGTCTTATATAGGATGTTTCTCTCCTGAAGCCATATGTTTTCACTTGTCTTATATAGGGTAAGTCCTTCCTGAAACCAGACCATGATTGTTATCAACTATTTCTATGTCCAATATCGATTGAGCAGTCATCACAACCTACCAACATTCTTCACTTCTTACTAATTATTCTTTTCTTGCATCATTCAATCTAAATCTTCTTTCAAGAGATCATTCATGTATTTTTGGTACAAATAATCTCTTGAGGGGGGCATCATTTACCTCACTATCACATTGTTCTTGTTACGACATATTGGGGCATAATTTGTATTATTCTTTGAAACAACACCTAAAATGCATTGTATTAAAGAGGGGAAAAATGTAGACACTTAAAAATGGCCTATTGCTCTGACGCAATGACATTAATAATATTCCTCCTAAATTATTAAATAATCTTTATTATTTAATTAATCATGTTGTTTTTTATGAAAAAACATAAAGAAAAATCATTTAAAAAATTAAAAAAAAAAACAAATTTTGGCTTGTACCCTCTCTATATCAGTGCCAACCTGCAAAACAAATCTCATGAAATTTTTTGAAGTGGTTTGAAAGATATGGCCAAATTTCATGTTGGGTTCACCATTTGTAATCGAGTAATAATAGGATCAATAAAAACCTACAATAACATATAAAATCTCAACCACAAAGAGATTGCTAGTGCAATTAGTATTCCCAATATTCAAGAAAGGATGAAAGACAAATAATAAGCATAATCAATCAAATATTATGAAATCAATCCAAAACATGAATATGAAAACCATAAAATCCTTCCTTGGTGTTCTCCTTCTCATGTAATGTGGGCTCTCAGAATTGAGCTCAAGATCGTGCTAGCATAAGAATTCAAAGCAATTGTGGCTACCAAAATCAAAGGTTTGGCTCTCTATTTATAAGATTTTAAGGGTCTCAACCAAGAATCCATGATTGAAGGGCTGATTGACTGTGATTAAGGAGTTGAACTCATAGTGAGTGAGAGTTTAACTAAGTTGATTACTTATTTTAACAGGATTGATTGATCTATCAACAAATATATCAGAGAGATGACTTGAATGGATTGGTGAGTTAACTGATTGTATGAATGAGTCAACTGATTGCACAAATTAGATGACTGAATTGATGGAAGACTTAACTAATTGTTGATGGAGGAATTAACAATGTGGATTGAATAGTTAGGAGAGGAAATGTTAGATGTAATTAAATAAATATAATTTATTTAATCATGAGATAGAATTTGATTTAATTATTAGTGAAATGTAATAATTAGGAGGAACATTAATTAAATTTTTGGCTGTTTAATTAATTATAATAAGGTAGGGTATAAATAAATAAGGTTATTTATTTAATTACATTATAGATGAATAAATGATGAATTAATTGTTTAGAAGTTCAATAATTCAAGTAATTAATTAAAATCACTTAATTATGGAATTAGGGAGAATGATGATTTTGATCTTAGAATTGGTAGAATGACATGATTAATTAAATAATAAAGATTATTTAATAATTTTGGAGGAATGTTATTAATGTCATCGCATTAGAGAAATACGCCATTTTTAAGTATCTACAAGGGGAAAAATAGGTTTTGAAAGGACCTTGAAACTCTTTACAAAAATATTTTGAGGAGGATCTAAAACCCCACTAAAATGAAAAAGCTACAAGAGATAAAATATTACCAAACAACAACCAAAAACCAACAAAACAAATATTACCCTAAAAAACATGGATCATATAGAGCTCCAGTTCCCCAAGAGAACACAACACATAGGGCCTAAGCCTCACAACATAGAACATAGGGTTTTCAAGGCTCCCTTATCCTTACAAGTGATCTAAGGATTATTTCCATGCTCCCTTAACTTGGTAGTGGGTGTTGGCAAGGCTCCCATAACCTTAAAAATATCCAACAATAAGAGAAACATACTGGACCAAAAAGAGCCTCACAAAAGAGGACCATGGGGTTTTGAAAGGCTCCCCAAACCTTAAAATTTAGTTTTAACATGTCTCCTAAAACCATAATCATGAACAACCTCAAAAGATTAATTAAATTAAGACCTGCCAAAAATATGACGCTTTGAAAGGCTCCCCAAACCTTCATGGGTTTTGACTTGGCTCCTACAACCCACATCATAGAGTTTTGAGAGTCTCCCCAAACCTTCAACATGAGATTTAACATGGTTCCCACAACAAAAAAGAAGACTACAAAATCAACACCCCACTAGTCTAACCACATCTCTCACACACAACTCTTCTCCACCTCAATAGGAGAATTTCCTACCTCAATAGGATCAACAAAGAAGGGAAAAACAAAAAGGGGAGTCAAAATGGCATTCAACCCTAATCCAAGAAATCACAATGAATAGTAGCCCATAATAAGAAATTGATCTCTACCTCCTTGAAGCCATTATCCACCTTCTTAGGCTAGGGTATTACCTCTATAAGAAAAAAGAGACAAGAAATTAGAATAATAGCAAACCAAAACCATAAAGTAGTTACACAAAGAAACCCTGCCTCAATAAGGGAAGAATCCACCTTAATAGGAACCTTATAGAACCAAATCCAACCATGAATAGAAGAAACCCACATGAGAGAATATCCTTGAAATTCTTGGGAAAAAATAGGGCTACACAAAGCCGAAGCACAATACACCACTAACCAAAAACATAAAAATGCCAAGCAAGGCCCGTAAAAATTGCCAACACCTACTTGACCTTCAAACAATACAACTCCACCAAAAGAAACAACAACCACCATGAATAGGGAACCAAATGGATCCACAACACAAACCAAAATTTTCTAAAAATAATAACAAGAAGCCCAGATGAGAAAACTCAAGAAATCCTCAACATTGTCGCTAACAAGAAGCCAAATGTTCATGTATAGGTCAACATTGTCAAGATCAAAGAGAGAAGATGGAATGGATGAAATATGTAGAAGAACTACGCATGATGCCCGATTACCAGGTTTTTATCACGGTACTTATACAAGGTGCCACAAGGGAGTGGTTTTCACCATAGGATGAATTTATTTCTCTTTACTTTTGCTACCAAGGTGCCTGTTTCCAAGTTTTCACCATGGCACATTTTCAATTTTTTCATCATTTTTTTATTTTCTTTTTAAATTTTTTTATTTTTTTTTCATTTTTCTATTTTTTGGAAGAAGGCAAGCTTTTTAGATAATGCTCCTTGAAACGATAAACCATGATATACCAAGGATTCAAAATGACATGCTCAAAGATGTTGATAGGAAAAGGAAAATGGAAGAGAAAAATGGAGGATAAGGCTTTATGTAAAGGGAGTGAGGTTGGAAGATAAGAAGAATAGGCAAATGAGGAAAAAGGATAAAAGGTAGAAGGATAATGAATGAAAGGATCATGAAAGGTAGATGGAAAAAAAGGTAAGATCAACATCAACACGCACCTTGAAGGGTGGTGAGAGGGTGGAGGAAATGTGAATGAAAGAATACGAGAAGGAATATGGAAAATGTTTAGCAGAGGTTGCAGTTCAGGTGCATGGAACGGAAGAATATTTTTGGAAGAAGATGAAGTGGAAGCCTTTGGAAGTTTGAATGTCAACTCCACTTTTTGTTCAATATTAGACTCTCTCAAGAGAGACTTTGGAATTCATATAGCCTTAGGATTTTCATTTCCTTTTGATGATTTAGAGAGAATATCTTGAATGATAGATTTTGGAACCCATACTTGTCTTATAGTTTTGTTTTTAGATATCTCTTTTGACTTTATATATCCATGTCGATTAGAGGGGACATGGTGATCTTTTTTTTTTTTATGGATTCTAATATTTTTTCTTTTTCTTGTATTGAACATTCAAGTTACTTCCAAAAGACTTGAGACTTGTGGAAGGAGTAGGATATGACTGGTTTAGATGGATGGATGGATGAAAAGGATTCAAGGGTATGTATCTATGTTGATCTTGAGGAAAGATATGAGATGGAGGGATGTAAGGACCCAAGATGGATGATGAATTAGGAGAGTTAGGAGGGAAAAGTGAAGGGACATAAAGACCCAAGATGGAGGGAAGACATGAATCCCTTAGCAGTGGTGGGAGAGGTCCAAGGATGGAAGTGGAAGATGCAAAAGGATAATCAATAAGTTCATCAGCATCTATATGACAACCAAAGATATCAACATCTTTAGAGTGAGCATTAGGATTTGCAATAGGATCATGAACATCTTGAATATGAGTAAATTCTTTGATAGGATTGTTCAGAGCTTGCAAAGACTCAGGAAGAGTAGAAAGTGAAAGTGAACATGGAGTGGTAGAACAAGAAGATGAAAGACTTTGATCTTGACAAGTAGCTTTGGATAGCATAAGCACGTTATTTTGCTTTGGATTTTCAGTAGGCTTAACATTGGAAGTAATGACACCATTTTTAATAACCTTAATGGAAGTATCATCTTTGGAAAGCGCAAATGTAGTAAGGTTATTTTGTTTATCAATACGCTCAACGGTGTGATTAGTAGCTTGATCTTGCTTAGGAGAAGACTTAAGACATGGTGGAATGAATGAGGAAGGGCGTAAAGGATCCAAAGAACCATGAAATGAATGAGAGATATTATGAATAGGATTGGATGACATGGAGGGTTCCTGATCTTGATTTATATTTTTTTCTTTATCATTTTTAGGGTCCTCTTGACATGGAGCCACTTCTAAGGACAAGGAAGCATGTTGGAATTGTATGGAAGACTTTGGAGGAGATGCTGAAAGACTAGATGAAATAGGCATTATAGCGCATAAAGAATTAGGCTCTTTAGGTTTAGCATTATTGAAAGTATTTGTAGCCAAGTGAAGGTTAGCTGGAGTATCTTTAAGAGGTGGCCCTTGAGAATAACTATAGGGAATCTCATGAAAAGCATTAGGACTTCTGTTGAATGAAGGATTTGTGAAAGATTCAGAAGCTTTAGGAAATGTATGAGTATTGGAGGAACTAGGGGATGGAAGGGAACCATCAAATATGTTAATGAGCTCAAGATCATCTATTCTTAATAAAGGTTCCAAAATCAGATATTTGAGATTCATGGTTCTAGAAGAAGAAGAATCAAGCATAGGAGCAATAGAAGAGATAAAATAGAAGAAAAAAGACTAGATAATAAGAGAAAAAGAATCAAGAAGAAGAGGAAGAAGAATTTCCCATGGGAATAGAAGACTTCAGAAGAACATGAGAAATGGAGAAGGAAGAAGAAGACTAAGATTCATCTTATGCAATTGATACCATAACATTCATTGAGATGTTCAGCAACATGACAACACCTAAGATCTGACCTGGACTGACCAAGGAAGACCAAGCTTCTAAGGAGAACTCACTACAGCAGGATGAAACTCAGTTTCAGTATTCCAATTAGATCTTTCAAAATATTTCACAATGATGATCAAGTACATAGAATAACAATCAGGGAGTTCAAGAAAACAGTCTTCAAGCAATGGGCAAGGGACAAAGCAACCTTGCACATGAACAAAGATAGTGACTTAGTATTCTACTCCTTAAAGATTCTACTTGTGTATGTTCTTGAAAATGTTTTAGCAAGCACATAGAACACAACAACACCTTAACAAGTTGTCTACAAGGATATACGTGACTTTCTAAAAGGAGTCCTCGATATACGCAAGGTACATGAGGCCCAAATCTGTAGATGAGAAGAATCCAAAATCACACAGCCGGGGGGAGACGGTAACCCAAATCTCCTCCTTCACTTTTCAAAGGTATAAAGTTCTTTGAGGCTTAGCCAAGAGTGATATCAAACTCAATTCCCAAGAGAGGTGTCTTTCGATTCACCACCCGCTATTTCTACTCTGTCAGAACATGAGAGTTAAGGTCATCCCTTGAGGTGGTGTGTTCCCAAGCAGGCCTTCTAAAAAATAAAATTAAGTAATTCACTATCAAAAGTATTTAAAGCACTAAAGGTGGAACACTTAACTCTTCAAGTAAATGTGAGGTGAGTCCAAAAGTGAAACATTTAACTCTTTAAGTGAATGTGAAGCGAGTCCAAAAGTGGAACATTTAACTCTTCAAGTGAATGTGAAGTGAGTCCAAAAGTGAAACATTTAACTCTTCGAGTGAATGTGAAGTGAGTCCACAAGGTGGAACATTTAACTCCTCACACAAACTCAAAGTGAGTCCAAAAGTGGAACATTTAACTCCTCACACAAACTCAAAGTGAGTCCAAAAGTGGAACATTTAACTCCTCACACAAACTCAAAGTGAGTCCAAAAGTAGAACATTTAACTCTTCACTCAAACTCAAAGTGAGTCCACACCTTAGAAAACTAATGAGATCAAGAAAGCATAAAAAGGGAGAAACTTTGTGGAACACTTAACGCTCTTTTCAAGTTGACCCCTCTCCTATGTATGAATGCTGAGCTTGCATCCAAAGGGTGGTAATGAGGGGCGATTAGAAATAAGAAAGTCTAACACCCAATTTAGCTAACAAGATCAAACAAAAGCAATCTAAAGTTGCTTATCAATACTACTCACAAATGACAAAGGGTTGAATCAATGGAATATTTAACTTTCTAAGAAAACATAGAGTGAGTCCACAAAGTGGTGCATTTAACTCCTTATGTAAACAAGGAATGAATCCATGCCCTCAATCACTCAATGAGATATTTGATATTGGAACCAAGAATTACTTAAGGTTTAAACACAAACATTCACTTACACAAACTTGTATGAAAACAAATATATGTTCATTCATTTCCCATTAAGAGCATCAATTGAAATGTGTTCTATGAAAGCATGTAAACATTCAAGCCAAACACATAAGAGATTTAATTTTAATCCCAAAATCTAAATGTTGTAGAGATGGAACAAAGTACCTCAAGTCTAATGCTTTGTTTTAAGTATTTTCCATGAAAGCAAGAGCACCTTCAAATGAACAAGACAAGAAAACAAGCAAACAAGATATGCAATGTATATCCAACTTATGCAAACCCTAGGGTTAGATCTAAAAATCAATTGTTAGGAGCAATGATAACCAGCAAATAATCCAAATGATAACTCATATCATGCATTGAACAATGAAAAATAAGTGCATACCCATCACAAAATTTTATTTTTTTGCATTTGACCTAGTCAACAAGATCTAATTTTTACCACAAGAATTTGGGCCTTAAACCCAAAATGCAAAAAAGAGACCTCTATCAAAAAATAGAGAGCTTTCCAAAAATGTAAAAATTTAAAAAAAATATCTTCATTTGTGCCCTAGAGACTCATTTTACCAAAACAGACTAGTTTTTATAAATTGACCAAATGAGTTGTGATATGATTTCTAAATTAAAAACATAATGAATGGACCCCCTGTAGAATTTCAAGAACTTTCCAGAAATGTAAAAATTTTCAAAAAATATGATGATTTGCGCAAAAAATCAATATTTTATGAAAAATCAAGAAAAAATATAAAAAATCAAATTACCTTCAAAAATCTTAAATTTTTTTTTGGAGCTTCTTTGATATGTCGCCAACCTACAAAAAAATTTTCAAACCAAAACACCAAGCCGTTTGGGAGATATGATCAAATCTTTCAAATCTAGGGTTTTTTTGTCTCCAAACAAATCTGCACAAGGATTAGCTCCAAAAATAATCAAAACCAGCATGCAAAATGTAGGTTGCCCCACGGTAGGTGCAAAAAATGTATGGTGAAAATATGACCACACTTCTATGAATCCTTACATGCAAGAAAACTCAATAATGAGCCCTCACAAATCGATCCATAACTCTCTATGCATGGAGTTGCAAGATTTGTAAAATTGCTCTCAGCTAGAGCTATAAACTCATGACCTTGCTAGTCAACCACACGATGAGAGATTCTAAATCAAAGATAAGGGCAAGAATGCCAATATCTCCAATGAAATCAATATGGATGCAATGTAATGCAAACTAATCTATGAGAATGAAAGATGCAAGCTATGCTATGAAAGGAAAATACAAGTGTTACAAATCCTCCTATTAAGATATGTGAAACTAATCTATTGCATAAAGGAAATCTATACTAAAAATGTCATGATTATGCAACTATGATGTAAGAAAATAAGCTAAATGAAATGCAACAACAATGTCTTCAAAGCTTGAATGCAAGAATGTCTTCAAAGAGCTCCAAATGACCTAGAAAACCTGCATCATAACATTAGCATAAAAATCTAAGATATGAAAATGAAGGAGAGAGCTCTCCTTTTATAAGAAATGAGATGAAAATGGACCATTGAGATTAAGAGGCAAAAGACTTAATCAACGGTGAAGAAAAAAAGAAGCTTGATCCTTGTGCACAAATATTCTCCAATAGGAAAATAAGAGTTTACTTTAGTGTCCATATGAGATAAAAAATATTTTTTTTCTTTTTATAAAATAGGAATAATGCTTTATTTGTGCAACAAATGATAAGAAGAAAAGTGGGGATTTTTTATTTAAATAAAATGGGAGAAAATTCCTTTTAATTAAATAAATGCTTAGGATAAAGTGATTTTATTATTTAATTAAAAGAGATTTTTAATTTATTTAATTAAAAGAGATTTTTAATTAATTAAAAGAGAGCATGTTCTCTTAATTAAATAAGATTTTTATTTTTATTTCTTTTAAATTAAATAAGGCTCAAACCTTAGGAAATATTGAATTAATTATCATTTGATCAAAGAAATTGATATAATTGATATTGTTGATATTTGAAAATATTGATTTAGGGATTTGACAAATTGCTGAATGGGGGCCCAAAGTCTAGGTGACCATTTTAGGGTGCATACACTTGCAAGGTCACAAAAGAGGACCATGGGGTTTTGAAAGGCTCCCCAAACCTTGATATTTAGTTTTAACATGGCTCCTAAAACCATAATCATGAACAACCTCAAAAGATTAATTAAATTAAGACCTACCAAAAATATGATACTTTGAAAGGCTCCCCAAACCTTCATTGGTTTTGAATTGGCTCCTACAACCCACATCATAGAGTTTTGAAAGTCTCCCCAAACCTTCAACATGAGATTTAACATGGTTCCCACAAGAAAAAAGAAGACTAAAAAATCAACACCCCACTAGTCTAACCACATCTCTCACACACAATTCTTCTCCACCTCAATAGGAGAATTTCTCACCTCAATAGGATCAACAAAGAAGGGAAAAACAAAAAAGGGAGTCAAAATGGCATTCAACCCTAATCCAAGAAATCACAATGAATAGTAGCCCATAATAAGAAATTGATCTCTACCTCCTTGAAGCCATTATCCACTTTCTTACGCTAGGGTATTACATCTATAAGAAAAAAGAGACAAGAAATTAGAATAATAGCAAAGAAAAACCATAAAGTAATTACGCAAAGAAACCCTGCCTCAATAAGGGAAGAATCCACCTTAATAGGAACCTTATAGAACCAAATCCAACCATGAATAGAAGAAACCCACATGAGAGAATATCCTTGAAATTCTTGGGCAAAAATAGGGTTACACAAAGCCCAAGCACAATACACCCCTAACCAAAAACATAAAAATGCCAAGCATGGCCCTTGACAATTGCCAACACCTACTTGACCTTCAAACAATACAACTCCAACAAAAGAAACAACAACCACCATGAATAGGGAACCAAATGGATCCACAACATGAACCAAAATTTTCTAAAAATAATAACAAGAAGCCCACATGAGAAAACTTAGGAAATCCTCCACAACAAGAAAAAAATAGAGAAACTACAACTAAGATTCATGACAACAAGCGGCATGGAAAGAGCCTCTCTATTAAGAAAAACACCTAAATGAATCATGCTAGCCAAAACCAAAGCACCCAATTTAACTCTTGAGTAGGGGATGTTGAAGCCCACTAAGACAATGAACATACCCCTCAAAAAGGAGAGAAAAGGAGTCTCAGCAGCCCACGACACCAACCATGACAACAATGTTTCAAACCTCACCCAACCGTTGCACTGTCTTTCCAAAAATGTCCACCAAATATCTAAAAGGCTAGACTGAAATGGGTGAAATCAATTACAGTAGAACTAGAGAAAGAACTTACCCGCACCACACATCCTCCCAACCAAAACCTACACACATGAATCTGAGCATGTAGATAATGAATCGAAAAAGAGAGAGAAAATGTGGCCCTTCTAGAAACTAGTAAAGACCAACAAGAAAATCCAAACCCTTGCAAAAATAACACGCCACCATCATCACCTCCAAAATCAACACAAACTCTCTGAAAGAAAGTCCAGCACCCAGGAAAATCCAAAAAGAGCTCACAAAGCACAAAGAGAAGGTAGGGACGAAGCTATATCAAGAAATAAAAAATGACCAAGGGCAACCCGAAAAGGACACCGAACCCTAAAACACCATGAGAAACTATGAAAATAAATGACACCTCAAATCCCATCATCATCATCTTCATCATCTTCAAAGGTAGAGACTTCCCTTGCACCTTTCATACAAATAGAAACCCTAGTGTTTCCATGCCCACTCGTGTTCCCACTCATAAAGAATGTGAGATTTTTTATTTTTATTTTTCCTTTCTATGAGACTACCAAATGTCATCTATATATAGCCACACATTGTTATGAATGTGCCATAAAGATAGACAAAATTTCTTCATCTATGTAGAAAATATTTTTAGTGAAACATTGATTTCTCTGTTCCCAACCAAAAAGTAAACATCAATCCCCTAAATTGGTAGTTGTATTATGTCATTATAATCATGTGTGCTCCTCATTATTTTTTAGCTTAACCTATAACTGGAAATTATAAAAATAGATATTATACCAAACATTGCAAATGAAAATTTAATTTAAAATGATATAAATATAACTCTTACAAAAAGCTCATAGACTAGCTTTTAGATTGCTTGTGATGCCCATTCATCGAGATAGATTTTTCCTCAGGCATGAGAACTTGCATCAATCTATATATCATACAAAAAAATTATATATCGATTATTTGTAATTACATATTGTGTACAAGGAAATGTACCTTCATAGAATTAGTATCATACAATAAATCAAATAGAAACTAAATAAACCATAATTAGTACTCTATTTAGCAAATAAAGCACAATTAAGCATCCTATGGCTCTCTATCTAAGAGTGTTAATGGTGAAGCTCTCAACAAGCTTCCATTAATGACAATCCTAGAATGAGAAATGATATGATAAACAAGCTAAATTGTTCAATTCCAAATGCAATACAACTAATTAGCCTTAATTTTCTTTTCTAGATATAAAATGCAAGAGGTTCTATGCAATTCTCAAATATGTGGTTATGAATTATCATTGATTTTGGTCTTCCTTTTATAGATTTATGCAAGGGTAGGGGGTGTAGTGTAGTTGATCATGATTAAGCTTGAGTTGAGTCTTGGGTTCCACTCTTTGAAGACAATGCGAAGCTTATGTCCTCAAAGCTTGGGACAAGAAGACAAGATGAATGGACAAGATGCTCTTTCACTTTGAGTGATTGAGATTGAATTTGGCTTGATCCGTGTGAATGCATTTTCTCAAATCCTATTAGTTGATTGAATTTCCTCCCCTTTTGGGTTGTTGAAAGAAATTAAGATTTATTAATTGATTTTAATTTATTTATTTAGCCATGTACCCCTTGAATGGGTTGAATTTGATTTGATTCAAACTATACAATTAATATAATTAATTGCACATTGCTTTGATTTAACTTGATTAAAATGCTCTTGATTTTGATTTATCTCGAATTAAAGCTTGATTTTAATTTTGATTGGTTAAATGTTCATTTTAATTCAATTACTTTAATCTTGTCTTTGATTTTCCTTGATTTTCTTTGATTTATTAATTAATTGTCTTTGTCCATTTTTAGGTGATTACAAATGCCCCTTTTTGAGTTGACGTGTGAAGCATGTCAATTCAAAGAATACTCTGATTTTGTTGATGATTGGTCCTGATTCTGTTGATGGTCAATCTCTGATGCTCATTTGATGTTATTTGCTTGGATGTACGAGGGCATTGTCATCCAAACCCATATGGGTGTACACACTAAATAGTGCACTTCTCTAAGTCATTACTTCCAAGAGAATCCATGAATAGGAAACCTTGAGAAATCAACCTAGAGCTCCCTAGGTATGGAGTCACAAGATTGTTTGAATATTGCTCTCAGCTATAGCTATTAAACCTATAACCTTGCTAGTAAACCACACAATGAGAGATTCAATGGAGACAAGGACAAGAATGCTAATATCCTAAAGAATCTTGAATGAAAATGAAATGCAACTATTCTAAAAATGAAGATGCAAATAAGCTATGAAAGGAAAGATACAAGTTTTACAAACCCTTACTAATTAAGCTATGTGAGCTAATCTAGAGCATGTAAATGAAGCTAATCTAAGAAAGCATAAACATGAAGCTATAATGCAAGAAATGAAAGCTAAATGCACTATGATCTCCAAAAGCTCCAAAGTCTCCAAGAAATTCTGTAGCATAAGATTTGTATTCAAAAAGTGCATATGCAAATGAGAAGAGAGCTCTTCTTTTATAGGAAATGAGAAAGAATGGACCATGGAGATTAAGAGGCAAAAGGTTTAATGAAGGGTGGAGTTTGAAGAAGGATCAATCCATGTGCACAAGATTCCTCCAATGAGAAAATAAGAGTTGACCTTTGTGTCCATATGAGACAAAAAGTTCTTTTCTTCTTTTTATAAAGTAAGAATAATGTTTTATTTGTGCAACTTAGGATAAGAGGAAAAGTGAGGATTTTTTATTTAATAAAAGGGGAGGAAATTTCTTTTAAATAAATAAAGACTTAGGATAAAATGGTTAACCCAAGGCAAATAATAAAAAATGATAAAATAGGCATTGATCAAGGAAATTGATATAATTAAAAAATGTTGATTTTTGAAAATATTGATTCAGGGATTTGATAAATTGATGAATGGGGTCCCAAAGTCTAGGTGACCATTTTAGGGTGCATACATTTGCCCCTCTTTGGGTGATGTGAGATTGATTTGGACTCACATGTGGACAAATAAAAATTGAAATGTGAGGTCAATTTGGGATCACAAAGCAATCTAGACGTGTGTTCAATGGATGGGAACATGCCAAGACAAAGATAAGCTGACAAAGATAAGCTGAAAGACAAGACCAACACTATTGTAAATAAGTAATTGTCAAGTCTCAAAATAAGAGATAAGAATCTCAAGGTTCAATTGATAAGCTGAATCAAGGATTGAAGTTGATGGGTAGTACCCCCTCAGAATTAGAATCAAAATCAAGTAGAGGAGAATAAAAAATCAATAAACTTGATCAAGTCACTAGAAATCATAATCGATGGTGAAAAGATGATAGGATAACCATCAAGCAGTGACAATATGCCCCAGTTTGACTAGGTTTGACTAAGAAAGATATAAGATAAAAGTAAAGTCAAACCTTAGAGAAATGAGTCGAATGAAGATTAATGAAAGACTAGGAGTTTGAAAAGAGATGAGAATGAAGAAATGAAGATGCCCCAACAAAGATCGAAGGATCAAGCCTCAAACAGTCAGCCAATTGCATAGAAGAAGGGGTAAATTTTGAAATGCAATTTTGACAATCAAGATGAACTTAGATTTCAATTTTGATCCTGAAAATAGATCCAGGACATCAAAATTAGCCGAGGGTGTAGTTTTCACAAAATTTCAAGATGTTTTGAAAATTAGGTCAAAAAGTCAAAATGCTATAGGAATAGAAAAGGCTATGATATGAAAGACAAGAAGTGAAATACATGATTGAGAAGGAGTGAAAGGTGAGCGCAGTTGACTGACAAGTCCATGAAAGATGAAATGAGAGCTCTCTCCATATGCAGGATGCAAAACTAAACTAACATGAACCTACGAATGCAAGCTACTATGAAAAGTGGTTTACTTGCAAGGTCACAAAGCCATTAGTCTCTAATATTCATCATTGAGCATTGGTAGCATCACAAGATCATACAATACACACTAGTATAACTATGGGTATATGAATATGATCTATATTAGATGAAATGTTGGAATCCCACCTAGGCATCAAAGACATGTAGGTCAAGATGACTAGTGCAATGAGGTTCCTTGAGTTTAATATAGCAAGATTATACTCACATCTAGACACAAGGAAAGTCAAGATGACTATAAGTATGCACTTGCAAAAACAATCAAGGATAATACCTTGTAGGTCCTCAATATCATGTGAAATAAGCATGAAATGCTCATGACAATAAGGACTAACAAGATATACCCACAAGCAAAAAAAGAAATAAAACATGTCCTCATGCCCCCACTCTTCTAGCTCAGCATCATCGAAAACTATTAGGGAGAGAACACTCATCAAAAGAAATCATCATAGACACCACACAAAGAAATAAATTCAAGCAAGTCTTAGCGAGTCAAATGTTTAAGTGCGTGTGTGTAGGTCATAGAGTCAATCTTTGATTATCACTTCTGCCAGTGAGAAATATTGCATCATTCGAGATTGTAGGTAGGAATATCTAATAAGTGTTGAGAAACACTTGACGCTAGGGGAGGTGTTGAAAAACACAGTTGGGTAGTGTTGAGAAACACTGTTGGGTAGAGTGTTACGATTTTTGGAGATTTTTATTTTTTTTGGTATTTTTGAAATATATAATTTTTTTGGAGATACATCAAAGCATCTATTGCTAGGTCTTCACTAAGGTGATCATTTTTTCAAGATATTTTCAAATTTTTAGAATTTTTTAACAATATATCATTTTTTTGGATTTTTGAGGATCAATAAGTATGTACAAAGGATGCCCCCAGACAGAACGGACATCAAAATCCTAAGAAAGATCACATCATGAAGTCCCAATGTCTAAGAAGGTGGAGGACAAGAGGGATTAGCAAGCTAGTGGAAGAGATGGAAGACAAGAGAATGAAGGAGAATGAAGGGAATAAATCCTTAAGGGAAAACTCCTCAAGAGTACCCAAGCTAGGGAAAAATTATCATGTCAAGCACATTTGGACAAGCAATGAAAGGTTAGCATAGGATAAGCCTCAAAAGTGTAATGAAAAAGAAGGAAAGGATGTAGTCCAAAGGAGTAGACATGTCAAGAGGCTTCATAGCATCCTGTTTTAATCTTTTTTATTAGATCAAGACCAAAGGGGGAAAGGATAGAAAAAGGCTAGAATGAATGGAGGGAAATGAAGGCTAAACATGAATGGAATGAAAAAAAGATCATCATAAGATAGCTCACAAGACAGCCAAATGTTCATGTATAGATCAACATTGTCAAGATCAAAAAGAGAAGATGGAATGGATGAAATATGTAGAAGAACTACACATGATGCTTGATTGCTAAGTTTTCATCACGGTACTTATTCAAGGTGCCACAAGGGAGTGGTTTTCACCATGGGATGAATTTATTTCTCTTTACTTTTTCTACCAAGGTGCCTTTTTCTAGGTTTCCACCAAGGCACATTTTTAATTTTTTAATTTTTTTCTTTTTGAAGTTTTTCTATTTTTTTGAATTTTTTTTTTGGAAGAAGGAAAACTTTTTAGATAATGCTCCTTGAAAGGATAAACCATGATATTCCAAGGATTCAAAATGATATGCTCAAAGATGTTGATAGGGAAAGGAAGATGGAAGAGAAAAATGGAAGAGAAGATTTTATGTAAAGTGAGTGAGGTTGGAAGATGGGATAAATAGGCAAATGAGGGAAAAGGACAAAAGGTAGTAGGCTAATGAATGGAGGGATTGTGAAAAGATAGATGGAAAGGAAGGCAAGATCAATGTCAACACACACCTTGAAGGGTGGTGAGAGGGTGGAGAAAATTTGAATGAAGGAATACGTGAAGGAATATGATGAATATTTAGTAGAGGTTGCGGTTTAAGCGCATGGAATGAAAGAATATTTTTGGAAGAAGATGGAGTGGAAGCCTTTGGAAGCTTGAATGTCAACTTCACTTTTTTCTCAACATTAGACTTTCTCAAGAGAGACTTTGGAATCCATATCGCCTTAGGCTTTTCATTTCTTTTTGATGATTTAGAGAGAATATTTTCGATGATGGATTTTGGAACCCATACTTCTCTTGTAGTTTTCTTCTTAGATATCTCTTTTGACTTTATGCTTCCATGTTGATTAAAGGAGACATGGTAATCTTCTTTTTTTGATGAATTCTTGTATTGCTTCTTTCTCTTGTATTGAACATTCAAGTTACCTCCAAAAGACTCGAGACTTGTGGAAGAAAGAGGATATGCCTGGTTTAGATGGGTGGGTGAATGAAAAGGATTCAAGGGAATGAATCTATGTTGATCTTGAGGAAAGATAGGAGATGAAGGGATGTAAGGACCCAAGATGGATGAAAAATTAGAAGAGTTAGGAGGGGAAAGTGAAGGGACATAAGGACCCAAGATGGAAGGTAGATGTGAAACCCTTCAGAGTGGTGGAAGAGGTCCAAGGATGGATGTGGAAGATACAAAAGGATAATCAATAAGCTCATCAACATCTATATGACAGCCAAGGACATCAGCATCTTTAGGATGAGCATTAGGATTTGTAATAGGATCATGAACATCTTGATAGGAGCAACTTCTTTGATAGGATCATTTGGAGCTTGCAAAGACGTAAGAAGAGTAGAAAGTGGAAGTGAACAAGGAGTGGTAGAACAAGAAGATGGAAGACTTTGATCTTGACAAGGAGATTTGGATAGCATAAACA
Organism: Chamaecyparis obtusa; assembly: GCA_027943335.1. NCBI lineage: Eukaryota > Viridiplantae > Streptophyta > Pinopsida > Cupressales > Cupressaceae > Chamaecyparis > Chamaecyparis obtusa. The sequence continues at coordinate 584,839 of BSBK01006255.1, read as the reverse complement.
TATCATCTTTCTCTTAATTTTCAATAGGTTTAACATTGGAAGTAACAACACTATTTTAATAAACTTAATGGAAGTATCATCTTTGGAAAGCACAAGTGTAGTAAGGTTATTTTGATTGTCAATAAGCTCAATGGTGTAAGTAGTAACTTGATCTTTCTTAGGAGAAAACTTAAGACATGGTGGAATGGATGAGAAAGGGTGTAGAGGATCAAAAGAACCATGAAACAAATGAGAGACATAATGAAAAGGATTGGATAACATGGAGGGTTCTTGATCTTGATCTTTCTTTATGTTCTTTTCTTTATCATTTTTACAGTTCTCTTGACATGGAGCCACTTCTAAGGACAAAGAAGCATGTTGGAATTGTATGGAAGAATTTGGAAGAGATAGTGAAGGATCAGCTAAAGTAGGCATTGTAGTGTATTAGGGCTTAGGCTCTTTAGGTTTAGCATTATCAAAAGTATTTGCAACCAAGTGAAGGTTAGCTTGAGTTTCTTTAAGAGGCAGCCCTTGAAGATAACTATAGGGAACTGCATGAAAAACATTAGGATCTTTGTTGGATGAAAGATTTGTGAAAGATTTGGAAGACTCGAAAGCTTTAAGAAATATATGGGTATTGGAGGAAATATGGGATGGAAGGGAACCATCACAAGACAAAGGTCCATCATTAACATGATCTTGCTTGAGAGTGCAATCTTTATTTTTAGCATGAGATTTCTTAGAGGAGAAATGCTCATAGTATCTATGTTTATAATCAGCATGAAAATCTCTCTTCCTCAGTAGAAGTAGATGTATCATATTGTTCACACCAAGCATCATAGTCTCTTTCAAAATTAGAGTCATATGGATCACCATCACGATCTATCCAATGTGATGACCCATTTCTAGTAAGCACGAGCACATGACTAGGAGAACTCTTAAGAATAGAGGTATCATAGGCATCACTACATTATCCATCATCATAGTCATCAAAGATGGGTGTGTCACTATTCATGGAAGAGGTATCATGGGGATTATCATATTTCTCATCAAGGTATGTCTTGCAAAGAGAAGTAAGACTCTTGGGAGTAGAAGAGGAACGAGATCACGAAGAATAAGAAATTGAAGACTTAGTGGAGGAAGAAGACTTGGATAGTGAAGAATGTGAATAATGTCTAGAAGAGTCATGATAAGACTTGGAATGTGAAGAAGAATGTGAAGACTTAGAAGTTGAAGAATGTTTGGAAGAAGGAGGTCATGACATGATCATGTCTATAATCCTAGCAAAGGCATCTAATTCAAGCACTTTTTCTTTTATTTTTGCATTAAGTTTGTCACCCATGAGATATCTAGAAGGACTATTGGAGGAATAAAACTCTTCAAATTGAGCAATGAGTTTGAGATCATCCATTCTTAAGAGAGGTTCCATAACAAGGTAGTTTAAATTTGTGGTTGTAGGAGAGGAGGAATCAAGCATGGAAGAAATGAATAGAAGAGATGAATAGAAGAAGGTAGACTAGATAATAAGAGGAAAAGAATCAAGAAGACATGAAGAGTTTAGGAAGAAGCATGAAGAAAGAAGAGAAAGGATGAAAATGGGAGACTAGGAAGACATGGGAGATGTAGAAGAAAGAAGACCAAGAGTCATTTTGTACAATTTGATACCATTGAAGTTCATTTGAATATTGAGCAACATGTCACAACACCTAAGGTCTGAGAGCTGGACTAACCAAGGAAGACTAGAAGTGACACAAATCAACTTTAGATTGCAAGCAATAGTGAGACAACAAAATGACTCTATGTGATAGTTTCCAGGCTAATAAAGCAATACAATTTATCAGGGTGATACTTCGCAAGAGGTAGTGTGATAGAATCTGGGTAGATAATGCAATATTAACTAGGCAAGTAGTGCGATGCAAAATCTGGAATGAAATGTCACATGATAAAACTCAGGATAGGGTGCGATGGTTTGCCAGTATCATACAACTCTTGAGCAGTGAACATAAAAAAAACTTAGTTTCAAAGTTAATTGGTCAAAATGATAGTTTAGCAAGTTCAATTTCTCAGTTCAGAATACAATAATAGCAGATAATAGACAAATTTGCAAACAGTAGGTGATCAAACATGTCATAAAACACTTACACAAGGAAAAAATCAACCTTGCCAAGACAAGAAATTGTGATATCAAAATAGGAAAATCCTATGAATGCTACCATGATGTTTAATTGTTCAAGAACATTTACACAAGTAGATCACAATGAGAACACTTCAAGCACTTGCTAGCCTAGAAGGTGAAAGGCTCAATACTTAGCAACATGGCCCACAATTGATGTACCATTGCCTCACACAAAGTGGTTACCCATAAAAATGTTGGCTTTGTCATGGAGGTGTCAATGACACAACCAAAGGAACATAGATGGTGAGTAATCTTGAGGTGATCCAGGTTAGTCCACTAGGATCAATCCTTGCACCAAGAAGCTAAGTAGAAAAAATAGGGTGGCTTCTATCTATGATTCTTAGTAAGGGCTTCCATTTGTAATACCCCTCTTGCTCCCTGAAGGGACTCCTTACCTTGTGGCAAGTAACAGACCTCGTGGCCACAAGAGTACCTTAAGCATTCTTGCCCAATATTTTCCTCATGGTCACAATCCTACAAGTACTCACATTAAGTGAATACAAGTACTACGTCTACCAAGATTTTGTGTCCTTGATAGCCTTGAGTTTATAGTGAGTTGAAATAGCTAGCAATAAGCTTGTCCCCACTTGAATCGTTCCTCTTGATTGCTCAAGAGAAGGCCTGCTAAAAGATTCTAAACTATACAAAGAGTGGATCAACCTTTGAGAGTCAAGATTTCTAGTTCACCTCAAGGGTGAAGAGAATACTCTTCTAGCTCAAAAATCTTTCCCAGACACATCAAGCAAAGGTTCAATTAGCCTTCTTGCTTTTGAAATCTAAAGATGGGTCAGGATTTCTAGTTCACCACAAGGGTGAAGAGCATAGTTTCCTACCACCCAAAGATTCCAACAACAAGATATTAAGTGCCTATGAAAAGAAACAACTAGTCTATGCCACATTCAAAACAAAAGCAATTAAACAAGCACTTGATTTGATTTTATGCTTTTGGAAAACTCTGTAAAAATAATTAGTAGCCCTTTAGCACTTGGAGCTTTGACATGCATTCTTTTGGAAAAATAATTTCAAGCAATAGGAGCACCTACAAGCACAACTTGTTAGCCCTAAAAGGGTTAGCACATCAAAAACCAAATGAAATCTACAAATAGACACCTATCCTACAACAACAAATCAGAAAGCTGAATCAAAACCAAGTAAATCTTGCAAAGAAATGACAAAAAGTGCTCACTATCAGGCACAGGTAATATTTCTATCAGGGAAATAGTCGTATGATATTTTATCCTATACTAGTGCGATAATATATCTCCTTGTGATAATCCTCAATACCTACATGCGATAGACAACAAAACAAGAGTGCCATATAATCTACCAAAGAGTGCGATATTATAACTGGTAAAATATCACACTGGTATATAAGAAACTATCGCACGACACTAGAAAATTTTCGTACAATAATTCTATCAGAAAAAACTAAAGAGCAAATTTTGACGAAATAGCAAGCAAATATTGATGAAAAAAATAACGGAAATGTAGAAAATGAAGGACAAAACAAGAATGTTCTACCCCACGATGGGCACCAAAAATGTACACAACAAATAGTCCACTTCTCTAAGTCATTACTTCCAAGAGAATCTATGAATAGGAAACTTTGAAAAATTGACCTAGAGCTCCCTAGGTATGGAGTCACAAGATTGTTTGAATATTGCTCTCAACTAGAGCTATTAAACCTATAACCTTGCTAGTAAACCACACAATGGGAGATTCAATGGAGACACAGGCAAGAATGCCAATATCCTCAAGAATCTTGAATGAAAATGTAATGCAACTATTCTAAGGATGAAGATGCAAATAAGCTATGAAAGGAAAGATACAACTATTACAAACCCTTACTAATTAAGCTATGTGAGCTAATCTAGAGCCTAGAAATGAAGCTAATCTAAGAAAGTAAATGTGAAGTGAGTCCAAAAGTGGAACATTTAACTCTTCAAGTGAATGTGAAGTGAGTGCAAAAGTGGAACATTTAACTCTTCAAGTGAATGTGAAGTGAGTCCAAAAGTGAACATTTAACTCCTCACACAAACTCAAAGTGAGTCCAAAAGTGGAACATTTAACTCCTCACACAAACTCAAAGTGAGTCCACACCTTAGAAAACTAATGAGATCAAGAAAGCATAAAAAGGGGAAAACTTTGTGGAGCACTTAATGCTCTTTTCAAGTAGACCCCTCCCCTATGTATGAATGCTGACCTTGCATCCAAAGGGCGGAAATGAGGGGCGATTAGTAATAAGCGAGTCCAACACCCAATTTAGCTAACAAGATCAATCAAAAGTACTCCAAAGTTGCTTATCAATACTACTCACAAATGAAAAAGGGTTGAACAATAGAATATTTAAATTTTCAAGTAAACATAGAGTGAGTCCACAAAGTGGTGCATTTAACTCCCTATGTAAATAAGGAATGAATCCATGCCCTCAATCACTCAATGAGATATTTGATATTGGAACCAAGAATTACTTAAGGTTTAAACACAAGCATTCACTTACACAAACTTGTATGAAAGAAAATCTATGTTCATTCATATCCCATTAAGAGAATCAATTGAAATGTGTTCTATGAAAGCATGTAAACACTCAAGCCAAACACATGAGAGGTTCTTTTTAGATCCAAAATCCAAATGTTATAGAGATGCAAATAAATACCTCAAATCCACGCAATGCGCTTAGACTG